>JARHVA010002393.1:2507500-2602920 GCA_037957365.1 Torreya grandis | reverse complement strand
TTCATTGAAATTCTAACATAAGTCATCTTGTTCTATGGATTCAATAATAGCTTTATTTTCTATTCATTTTTAAAAACCAATCCCTTGATCATGTTCATGATTATCAAGCAATTTATTCACTATGATGTTTCCCTCAAACACCTTCCCTTCCATGTTTTGATCAACTTCTTCATGAGAAGCTAAAAATTGATCTTGATCATCTTTTTATCAATTTAATAAGGTTTATTTATGTTTATCTTCACTAGGGGAGTACCTATAGTGAAAACTTCATCATAAACACTTGAGTCATGTTCTTCATCAACTATAAATTTATCTTGATCTTATTCACTTATCTCCTATAGGATGGGTTATTATTCAAGAAGGGATGAAGTGGGAGGGTGATGAATAAGTTCATGAATTGGAGGGGGAGCATTAGATGTGGTTTATGGATCATGGATGGGCTTGGGAATGTATTTTTATTGAATGAACTCTTAGGGAGATAACAAGTTGGGTTGGGAAATGAAAGAGACATCTTCTTCAAAAAGAACTTATTTTTCCTCATAACCTTCTTGAGGTTATTCAATAGCTAAAAATTGATCTTCACCCTCTTTATTTTCCAAACTCTAATATATTTATCTACCATTGGATATAACATCTCATTTCATATGAATAATCATTGATGACATAGTGGGATTTCTCTTCAACTAACCTCCACATACTCATCAACTATTGAACCATCTTCCTCACCTTGTCTATGAGGTGAATAGGTATCACATAAAGTTATTTATCCCATTTTATCATCACATTTTTTTATTTTAATAGATTTGGCATGAGTGCCAATAAGTATTTAGCTTGAGGTGGAATTAAAGTAGGAGGAAGATGGGAATAGTAGGGGTTTTGGTGAGCTTCAACACATAGATTAGATTGCATAATTGATGCTTCTAAGGCTTTATATCTTATTTCAAAATCAATATAATCATCTAATTCCTTATGACAAGGCTGATAGGAATCATGTTGAGATTGATATGGATCATAGGGTTGGTAGGAATCATGTTGAGGCTGATAACAAGACACTTCTTATTAATAATATTATTTCTAGTCTTCTTTATAGAGCTACTCAATAACATCATGGTCCTATAAAGTGGGAGTAGGTTGACCATAGTACTACCATGATTCATAAAGAGAGTAAAATCCTGATAGGGTTGTTTAGGTACATAGTTGGGGTCATGACAACGCTGATAAGGAGGTGTATAGTAAAATTTCTCCTCATACCTAGCCATCCTAACTTCATGAGTTAACTAAAAACACAAGATATTAGCAAATAATTTTCATAATAAGTACTTGGCTGATAGAACCAACTAATTATATTTGATGTTTCCATTGGTGTTTTTTTAATGCTTCCAAAGGATGATAGGTAGAAAAACACACCAAGAATTATTCCACTCTTTTGGACCTTGGTCCCACCGAGCATGATAAAACTATTTTCACTCAATTTTTAATTTTTGGGGAGGTAGTTAAAACGTACTCCAAATTGAGTTGAACATAGAATTACCCTTATGCCTATGGGTTGCCTATAGTAGGGGTAAACCTCTAGATTGAAGGGCTAGTTCCCTAGATTTTTCTTGATTGCTCATCACCTATACTACTAATTCATTTAGATGAAAAGATAGAGAGAAAACATAAAGTAAACCTATCCTAATAAGGTGATGTAAAAATTATAACCTGATTAGTTCTAACCAATTACAATTACACTTCAAACAAAATCATAATCTACATATAACACTAATCTAATTTTGCCTATTGCATTAATATTTCTCATGGAGGTTTATGAATCAAGATTGAGCTAGGAGGACTAAAAAAAAGGTCATCACATGATATTAGTGGAGAGTTAAATCACTAAAATAATGAATATATCATTATAAAAATTTAAGATACCTTCAAAATACTTTTAAAAATGAACATGAATGAAAATAAGGACAATGTGCTAAGGAAAAGAATCTATCACTTAACAAGATCAAATAGTCTAATATACACATTGAAAAATTCAATGGAGAAGGTAAAATAAATTTTTATTTATTTTTGAAAGGATGAAAATGAGAAAGGATTCACCATACTCATGTGGAGGATCCTTTACAAAGCTAAAAGTGGCTACTTATATAGATAAAGTGAGAGAGAAGAGGAGGGCATAGGAGAGAATGTAGAAAAGTATCCATGTGAGTTAAAAATAAGAGATAAGTTATGGAGCTACCTCAATAATTCATAGATGACATATTTACCTCCTATTAAGATGCTTTAACCCTCTATGTGGCATGGGAGTTGAAATGTTTTCTTGATACCCTGACTAGCTTCTTGAAATTGCCCTTTATCTTGACATTTTAAAGGAAAAGTGGCCTTATTGATGGTTATATCATGTTATCTTACATCTTTAATATACTATTAACATCTCTTAGCTAACCCCATCAGGTTATCTTTGACACATCACTTCCATTTCTTACTAGGTGTCTAGAAGACTCTTCATCTCCTTAGGCCAACTTTGCACACAAGCATCAAAACTTGGATTCTTCTTCTTAAACTCATAAAAAATTCATTGATATAATATTAAAATCATATCATACCTAAAACAATCCATTTTTAGGTCTCAAACTAGCCCCAACAATTTGTTCTCTATAAAAAGCCTCAAATAGGCCTCATTTCTTATAGCCCTAAAATCATACAAACCTCCTTATTTAGATATTTTTATATCTGATTGTGAGAATATGATGGAATATTATATTAAAAATTATGGTATTACATCTCCATATTCAATTTCACGCTCCAAGAGTGAGTAGAGATATCCCTTTTTTCTATTTCTCTCTCCTAATTAAGCCTTAGTTAGGCCTCCCTACCAAGAGAATAAAAATTTTCTCTATAGGATCCCCAAACTTTTTAAAACAAAAACAATCATTTTATTCACTTATATGGAATCCTCCTTGTTCTTCAAGCCAATTTTGAAGTTTTAGCAACTTGTACAAGTCTATCAAATAACAAAAATTAGTATTTTTAGGACTATTTCATATAGTCATATGCCTAAAAGTATGAAATAATGGCATTGAGTGATGATCAGGAGAGTATTTAACATGTTATATGTCATTTTAAAGCTTTTATAATCCATGTGTAGGCATATAATCTCATTTCTCTCTCATCAGGTCCTTATAGCTCTCATAGGTAGCCTGAAAGTACTCTAAGTTATTAATGATAGTTCATACAAATTAGGGCATAAAACCACCCAAAAAATTACACAAAATTGAAATTTACTAGGGCATTTAACTTATCTTAGGATCCTAAGTTCCCATTAAACTCATATGTTTTGTACTGAGCAATGAAATCTAGCTTCTTGGGTTGAAAGCAAGCATTCTGTGAGGGATGAGAGAATTGAGGTCTGTAGGTGCATGTTTTGAGTTTGATTTGATATATAATGACCTAAATGAGGTCTAATACATATAAATTGACCTATTTCAATGGAATTATTACCTCGTTCCTTCACCAAACTCTCTAACTATCTCACTAGCTTAGGCTTAGGGTTCTTATGCCAACCTTCCTAAAATACCCTTGTTGACTATAGGCATTTGTGTTATCATTTTCAAAAGGTATATGTTCATAATTAAATGTTTTTATATATATTTAACCATATACTTAAGGTTATTAATGTCTCAAGTCACTCCACTAATTGGTCATCTCTCAACTTACTACCTATACATTCTTGAGTATGCAACTAACCCTGTTAGGTATGAACTAGGTTGTTATGACTTCCAAGTCTCAGTTTCATCTAATGAAACTTTGATGGAATATGTTCATAAATATAAAATAAAATTCAAAACTTCTAGTCTCTCTTTGGTGATACTACATTTCCTTAGACCTTTTCAACAAAAAAAATCTTTCTATAAGTGATCAAGCATGTGTCATGCCTTGGTTGAGTAGGTAGAGTGTCTATTGGTCTCTTTGCTTTAGGTGAGTTAGATATTTTTGTGAAGTTATATAAAAAAAAATTTAACCATTTTTAAATTTTTAACTTCTAATCAAATCCCACAAACCTCTACCCTTTCAAGAAAACACCAATTTCTCAAAAGATAGTCATGTAGTAAACACTGTGGGTGACTAGCTTATGACCCCTATTTGGTATTTTTATATGTTACCTACTTAGTAATTATATGATATTAAATGGTTTTGGAACATTTATTTTATTAATATCTTTAAAAACACACACACCACTATCTTAGGTTTTTGATGGATCTTGAGTCACCTAAGTAGACATATAGGTGACTGTTTGCCTGTGTTTACTCATTTAGGACTGGTTTAACAACTTGGTGTTTTAAGAGCCTTATAAACAAATATATAAATATATATATTATTATATTTATGGTGTATTTATACTCTTTTAGTATCTTGTAACTCCAAACTCCATCATCAATACTATCTAAGGCAACTTCTCTCAGTTGGTTATAGGTGCTTGTTGAAGGAGTTTGACTAAGTGCATCACTTTGCTTGAGAGATTCCATTGAAAACTCAATAATTATCTACATGACTCTATTATTTTATTATTAACATCTAAATACCATTTTAAAATTCTTAGAGGCTCAAAACTCATCAACATCTCTATTCAAAACAAGCTTATACATGCCTTTAGGTGACTATTAGGGAATGTTGAGCATGTGATTGGAGTTTGACCTTTCTCACTATACCATGATATCTCATAGTAGAAAAAAAATTAGTCACTCTCTAATTTCCATTACAAGTTCATTAGCCTCCTTGGGTCATTTTTACCCTCTACATTCACTATTCACATACAGCCCTGTCTATGTATATTTGGTCTTGCTACTTGTCATTCAACTCGTTGACTTTCAATGACTTTAAATGTTTAGATATATCCATTGGTAAAATTATATCTTCAAGTTTAATAAAAAATAATGTTTTATTCTTAGATAAAATTCATCACACATTGGCACCATGACTTTTCTTGGAGTTACAGACCTACATGCTTGTAGGTGACTGTCTACAATCTTGTGTTTTGAAGCTTTAGAAAGTGAAAACATGAATGTTATGGATTAAAATACCATGTTTTCACTACATAAACAAATATAAACAAGAATTTTAAACTCTCCAACACTTTATAAATTCACACCCAAACTCACTCAACTCAAATGTTATGCAAGCACATAGACACAATTCATAAGGTGAATGGAAATGTGACCATTTGGAACCTATATGGAATGTCTAGCTGACTAGAAGGCCATGAATGTATTTTGAGGAGATTATAATACCATGGAAAAACACTAAAATTAATTATACCAATTAGATAACTTAAAAACACATAAAAATTACCAGTCACCTCAAACTATGCACAAGAGAGACTTTGCTTGTCAAAGGACCATTCACACGTGCCACCATGATTAATGAGTGTGTATGGTGTATATAAATACCTATGATAACTCACACAGATTGGTTTCATGCATCCATGAATTCACACATTGCATTAGAGCTACACCAAATTTAACATGTGGGGATTTGAGTCTTCAAAAGGTAGTCTAGATCCTTAGAAATTATTCATAAATCTAGGGACACAAATCCAATGATCAATGCCACAAAGTGGAATCCTATAGGGGTACCAAACTATGTCCAAAATATTATCCTCCATATCTACCTATAAATCATGTAATATATAATTGAATTTGGCCTTCACTATCTTATGATTGGAGCAAAGGAGAAGAGAAGTGGTTTCCTACAATTTTGAGAGTTCAAACTTCTTCTAATGCTTGTTTTTGACCTATATAATCTCAAGGTACGTTCTTAATCTATTTTCACTTTCATGTGATTTTTTACCAAATTTGTCTTTTAGGTCAAATTGGGACCCCTATAGGTAAAAACTTGACTTTTAGGTGTGTTAGGGGTCTAATCCATATGTCACAAGGTATTTTATAGGTTAATTAATGTCATTTAATGTTATACTAGCCTTGGTCCTTAGTCATTTTAGTCCTTTTAACCATTTTGAGTTCAAAAAGGGGAAATTTAATGACTTGTACATATTTTTTTGGGAAGTGTGAAGCTTAAAAAAGGTAAGGTCATGTGACATGTGTCCTAAGAGGTCTTAATCAACTATTGGTAATTGAAAGTGGTAGGTGCTTTAGAAAAAAGAGTAGTTTTCTTGGGAAAAAAATTGAGTTTGGAACTTGTATGGCCCATGGGGAAGTTTTCCATGTGGGAGAAGATAATTAAATATCTCTTTAGATTCCCCAAGCTCAAATACACATTTTAAATGATCTAAAAAGTGTCATTTTTGGCTGAAAACCAATCTTCAAGTTTGTACTTGGTATTTAAAACAAGGGAGGTTTAAAATCAAACGCCTTGGGGAGGTGAAATTACACTTATAGACCTTAATTTATATTACAATATTTTTAGGAATGATGGCATGTGCTTCATGAACCATCCTCATGAAGTGGACTATGTTTTTCTTCTTGCTATTTCATGCACCCTATAGGTTTTACTCTATTTTTGGAAAGTCTATATGAACTAATTGGTGATTTTCACTCTAAAGGATTATTTATTCCTTATATAATGTTCCCCATGATTTTTTTCACATTTCAAGGTGTTTGGATGAGTCAAATAGCTCAAAGTTGTAAAAAGATACATCAATTTGAGTTACAAGCAGTTTTTTCACCATTTTCAATAAATTCATTCTTGTTCATGGTTTCATAGGTCCATAATCATGTCTCCGTGATTTTTTTATCACTTTTCCTTCAGTATTGTCTCATAAAATCATTCTTGGATATAAATTTTAGTCTGTATTTATACTCAGTCAGCTCCCATCTACTCTTCAACCTTAGTCATGGCTTGTAAAGGTAATGAGGATGTCTTTAAAAGTGTGATGAAGGTTTAATAATTTTGGTATATCCTATTAGAACATGAAATAGTTAATTTATCTTTTAAATAGTGGATAAAATGCTATGTAAATGCACATTACTCATACTTGTACTCATTGTCTGCTATGGAAGTGCACTTATAGGTGCTTAGAAGAGGATTATCACATTACGAATAAAGGTTTTGAGACCTATTTAGAGATCCTCATGGTTTAAAACAATTCATTTGAATAGAATATATGGAGTGGAACTGATCAAAGTTCCATACATCACATATTTTTTGAATGATGTTCATACTGTTTTCCTACATATGATAATAATCACCTATAGGTGACCCTAGAAGAGGTATATAAGCCCTTGTATGGGAGGTTAGGGAATGAAAAAAACTTTCCTTGCAATCTTATTAAATGAAATTGAACATAATAGACCCCCTTGGAGTATTACATGGGCAATTGATAGTGAATACTACTTTCAAAACATAATAAGATAGTTTCAGGCCCACTTTCCCTAAACTATAAAAATAGAGGTCTAACCCCTTTTTATCAAGATTATATAATATAGTTTGTAAAGGTTTTATGCATAATATTATACTAATTTTATAGTCTATAGTAAGAAAAATAACTTGGAAAAGTTTGGGATTAGGAGGATTGGTGGAAGTTAACTATTATAAGGTCTAAAGATGCCTCTGAAACCACTAAAACCAAGCAATAAATTCTACATGTTTGAACCCTTAAGTGGCCATTGGTATACTAGGGACACAACAAAGAATACTCTTATGTTTAAATGGACTCATGGAGTGAAATTGATACCGAATTGGCATGAATATCATCAAGGTGATGTGGACATGTAGTGTTTCAAGCCTCATTTTCACCTATAAGGATCTTTCCATTGGGAAAACATCACCTACAACAGACTATGATCTCTACATCATCCATGGAAAGGTTTGAAGTATGAAATAGACATAAATTTTTGTTAGTATGACATGATTTAAAATCCATTAGAGGACCTTAAATTGATATTAAGCCTTTTTTAAGTGGAATTTATACCTACAGGCCCTCACATAGTCAACTTTAATTGATTGTGAGGGGCAGAGAGTAAGGAAGTCAAGATCCCTAATTTAAATTTGACCTAGGTATGAATTAAATGAGTTAAAAATAATGATAAATTACCATGGATATATAAAATTGTGCTTTTTAAATGTTTCAAGGCTTAAAACTATATAGGATCATCTATAGGTAACCCCTCTAAAGTAAAAATACAATCTATTGTAACTGGGCAGATAATGAACTAGTTTATTGATAATGAGTGTGAAGGGACTAAGTATGAATTAAAGGGTAAAAAAAATATAAAATCACCCTAGGGGTAAAGGGTATTTCATTAAAGGTTTTTCAAATACCAAATAAGTAGTGAACACCTACAGGTGTAATACAAGAAGCAAAGATATAGTTAGGAGTGGAAACTCAATTTGACTGAGTAAAGAGTATCAAGGGGATGTGGTAAGTTAAAATGATAAAAAAGTTTTTAAAATATAAAAAATTATTTGTATACCTTGATAATTATATATAAAATGAAGATAATGCAAATAAAGGATCTCAAAATAAGCAAGGCATAGTCCACTTTTGGAAAATCATATCATAAAAGGAAGTCTATCTTGGAAATTGGAGCCTTTAGAGGGTCAAATAACCTAGTATAGAGATAAAAATTTGTGTATATAACCTTTATTAATTTTATAATATCTTATAATAGTCACATTTTTCTATGGAAATAAGGGAGTGCCCTCTATTTTGTCTCAGATAGAGGGCACTCCTTTATGAACACAAAATAGCAGATTTGAGAGGCAATGACAAAAGGTGAGACCATTAATTGATTAAACACTTCATGAAGGTTTGGAGAGTTATAAAAAGTCAATATAAATATTTTATAACATTAAAAAATGGATGAAACTCAATAGGTTACCCTACACTCTTAGAGTTGTAGTCAGGCCTAAAGGGAAGGTTTAGGCCTAGTGCCAAATGAGGAACTCATTTTTAGTTATATACCTATATATACTTTATATCCTATTATATAATTATTATGGGATCATGATTAAATTTTATAATCCATTTTTATTTATAGGAACCATAAAAAACTCATGTTGGGCTTTAAGGAGTAAATAGGCCTACTAAGCATGACTAGGCGTAACATCCAAAATTTGGGTCAACTTCATAGTTGGATTTAGATGATCAATAAAACATATTGTATAATGTATATGGGGGTACATAATATTTTTTAAATATTTTTAAAGACAAATAAACCCCTAAGGAAGACATTTTTGGCTCAAATACAACACTAGACCTATAAGAAATGGAAAGAAGAGCTCGATAGGAGAAGTTTGATTGTTCACATCTTTCATGAAACTATGAATGGATGACAAAGGAGTTTGGGGAGGTTATTAAGGGTCTTTAAAAATATGTTTTTGGAATTTTTTTTCAATTAAAACATTAGGTTTTTATGAAAAATGCTTAAGAGTGAAAACAAGCTAAAACCCTTGCAAACCCTTACCAATGACTAGTTTGGAGAAACAGAGTTGGATAGATACTCTAATGGGATATTTTTACCATGATGATAATTATAAAAATCAAAGGAATCCCTCAATATACTCCCAGTTATTTTTAGTTGTACAAACTTGTATGGATAGGGTATAAAATAGGCTTTTCTTGATAGTTTTGTGTATTGTACAGGTTATAGGAGGCTTCAAGAGATTATAATAATGTAGGAGGGAAGATTAGGAATTAATAAAAATACCCATTTAAATTTAATTCCTTTTAATATTACCTAGGTTACTCAACCAGGTGCTTCATCTTAGTCAATCAAAACTAGCATAGTGGACAAGCTAGTGGGAAGGGTGGAAAACTTTAAGTGGAATAATTTTGAGGTGTATCCAATGCTTATAAGGCCATATATGATATTAAAATTTGTAATAAACTCCATCCCATTCATTTTAATGTGAAATGGAAGCCAAATTTGAGGAAAAGTGTGTAGGGTGCATGAAGGAAGAGTTTTTTAGACTATAAATGATTATGACTCATTCCCAAATGAATTCAGATGACCAAGGTTACAACCAATTCATAGAGAGTAATTTATGAAACCCTTCCCATTATTTATAATAATAATACCTATACATAATTATTTTTTTTACATTAAAATAGGTCCAAATCATGAAGGTAGTTTTTTGAGCCAAAATGAGGAGTTTCTTGCCACTTTTCATGAGTTTTATGACTTGGATGGACACTTGTGCTTCTTAACATTACATGGTTCATCCCATATCCTCTTATCATGCAAAAGTAACTTATTTTATCAGATTTAAAAGTGTCCTTGTGACCCTTATAATTATCTCTTCTCCTCTCTCTCTCAAGTTCTATAAGAACTAGCCATTTTGGCCATTGTAACTTATGCTCCACCTGAGTATGGTGAAGCCCTACTCAATTGCATACCATTTGATTAATAATAATTATTATTTGTTACCTATTTATGACTTTTCATAGTGTTTTTTACTTAAATTTTTTATCTTACTTATTGAAGACTATGGATTCCTTAGCATGTTGTCTCATTCTTTCATCATATTTATAGTTGGAAATATTCTTATTGTAGGGAATGTAAAGTATTCTAGGAAATGTCAAGGATTGAGTGATATTGTCTATTAATTAGTTCCATTTAATTCCTCTTGTCTAATCATCCTATCTTTTCACATTCATCCATAACCTCATAATGTAACATTGATGTGAGAAGATGTAGATTGAAGGAGTGTATGTTTGGTTAGTCCTTTGTTCTCATGTGTAACCTGCTACTGGTTTGATCTCATCATCTTATTTAGTGTAACACCTTCCTTATAATATTTTGATTTTATTTATCTCTCTCCCTTCCCCCTAAAGAAAATTTAGGTGCAATTTCAATCCAAAGTGGTACATCAAAGGAGCTAGCCCTATCTAGAGATTCACCTCATCCTTAGGCTACCCACAATCCTAAAGGTGGTTTTATTGTTCCACTTGTATGATTAGAGCTTATAAATCTCCTCAAAGGGTGTAAATATAAGTGACAATATTTTTTGGCATGCCAATGGGACTTTTGGTCCAATAAGTTGAGAGATTTTTGGTGTTGTCTCTCAACAATCAACCTTTAGAGGCATCTATCCAAGCATCAATGGTGAATCCAAAGCTATATAAGTTGGTAAAGCAACCCATGTTTTACTTTAAATATTTTTGGTAAAATTTTTCTTTATGTTATTACTTTCAATGAAGTTCCATGGCCAATTTTGGTGTTCAATACTTTTTTACACAAGTTGGTGAGACATATCCATTATATAACACTCCCTATCATCCTTGATATGATTCTTACTAGTATTTTTATGATCCCTATCAACCCCCACATGTAAATTATCAGCATTCTCATGATTCTTACCAGTATTATAGCTTGCCTCCTCAATGTCTTACTCCCCCTAGTCAACCTAGACACTTCCCAACTCAATCCATTTCTACCTTCAAGAAGACACTCTTGGGCTATGAGACGTACATTGTGAAACTTGATATGCTAAGGGAACATGGTCAATATTTTCATATACATTTCATTCGTAAGGCAATATATGCATTAGATATAGTCAAAAAAGAGTGGATACCTATTGAGAGAGCCAATTATCAAAGGCTCACAAGTGAGATGCTAGATGTGAGTGGATTGATTGCATCCTTGGAAGATAAACTAAGATTTCATGAGGAGTATCCTCATTAAGTATACATAATTCATATCCACTTCCCCAAGTTTTATAGTAGCCATATTTTATCCCTATTCATGAGCCCAATCAAAATTGCCAAAGTCTTCCTTTTCCAAATCAAGTGGAAGAGAGAGATGAAAAGACTAGCCTTGTGTTTGAAGCAAACCTTGATAGGAAAATTGAGTTGGCCAATATGAAGATGAAATATTATATGTTATTATTAAATTAAGTGGAATTAAATCCATCATTTTCCTCTCCCATTACATTCCTACCTCAAGAAGAGACCTTTAGATATGCCATTCCAAGTTGGAGACAAGGTGGAGATTCCAAGCCTAAGGAGATTCCAAGTTTCTTGAATACTTAATCCAATCCTCAAATTAAATCTCCACCTCAAGAAAAGACTCCTAATCCCAACATAATAATCTGGAGTAATATAGTGGAATCATGGGGAAAGAATGTGGAGAAAATCCTATATGAAGATTGTAAATTTGAATAAAAACTTGATCCTATGCAAGTCCCTCCCACCCTTCTTCAAGAGACATCTTTTTCTCCATGTCAGCCCTATTTTACTCCTCCTACTCATGATGATGCCTATGAGCTTCAATAGATAAATTTACAAGATAATCTAGCCAAGCATATTGAAGATTTAGAGGCAAATATGAAATTGATAAGTCAAGGTGTGATGAAAGGTTTAGACCCAAAAGAATATCATATGCCTAAGTACACCACATATACCCTTCCTTAAGAGATTAATAAATTTAAATCATATGTTAATGAATTTAATGTAAATTTTAAGGAATAAAATCAAGTTTTTCTATCCCAAGGTCTTCCTCCCCTTCCTCAAGAACTTCTAAAAGAATCCCTTACATTTCACTCCCAATCTAATTTTGAGTTCTATGTGCCACCTCCACCAACTAGTTCATATTTCCCTCACCCCATCACCATTTTCCTTGATGTACCTATGGTATTGTAACCTAAATAGGATAAATTGGTCTAAAAAAACTCAAAGCTCTTTCTTGAAGAAATCCTAACTCCTTGGCAGCCTCATTGGACTAAGTCATACGATTACAAGATGCCTAGTCTTGGCATCACCAAGAAGGAGAAAGAAATGGAGGATCTTGTAGTAATTTATAATAAAATAAATTATATGGTATTTTAAATGAAAATTCATATCCCTTAGTATATCCTAAATGATTAATAAGAGGTGACTTCTTGTGTGGATATTTTTTATTGGGTTGATGAGGAAGAATGTTTTCCTTTTGGCAAAGAAGAGGAAACCTTCATTGGTTCTTCCATCACTTTACAAGATGTCATGGATGGGAAAGGAAACATTATTAATCAGCCTTTAGATGACTTATTTGAAATAATTGGAGTATCCTATACTCCTCTTTAAGGAGGCTATGATCTGGTTAAAGATGGACAAGGCAACTTTGGCACTCAAGTAAGTATGCAAAGGAAAAACAACCTTTAAAATCTATCCTTTCAATAATAATATACATTTCATGATGATATGTTTGAAGTAATAAATATGGTATATCATCCTCTCAATCAATTGGGAGAAACACATCAGGTCTTGAAGGATAGAACAAGCTCCTATTGGTCTAAATCTTCTAAGGAATATGAAACCAATCCTCTTGAAGTCATGCCTACAAAGAAGATGCAAGTTGACCATGAGATGAAGAGTGGGTATAAATATGAGGTATATGAAAATTTTAAAAAGGAATATATATAATATAGAGACATATTTAAGGATGATTTACTTGAGATCAGATCAAGTGAAGTGCCAAGGAATAGGTCTGATCCACAAAGCATTCAATCCAAGGAGAGACATGTTTGTCACTATGTTTCATCTCACCATGAAGATGATTCAATAACTTTTCCTTTTTATCCTATAAAGGAGGTATTATTAGTTTTTATTTGTGCATAATAGTTTATTTTTTGATTCCCCTAAGTGCCTTGAGCACATGTGTGTGTTTGTGTGTCTTGTTAGTTTGTTGTCTTATTTTGTGTGCTTGAGGTAATCAAGTATTATTATCTTGATAAAATCCTATTGTCAAAGTCATTTTGTGTGTATTATACTTAATATGACTCCCTAATCCCAATGTACTAATAATTCTATTCGTTTAGTTAGTATAATAGGCAAACTACCCCTATGAGTCACCAATTTATTGACCAAATTTGACTTTTAGGTCAAATTGGGACCTCTATAGGCAAAAATTTGACTTTTATGTGTTTTAGAGGTCTAATAAATATATCACAAGGTGTTTTATAGGTTAATTAATGTTATTTAATGTTATTATAGCCTTGGTGGTTAGTCATTTTAAGGTTAAAAAAAGGGACATTTAATGACTTGTATGGATTTTTTGGGAAGTGTGAAGGTTTAAAAAGGTGAGTTAATGTGACATGTGTATTAAGAGGTCTTAATAATTTTTTGGTAACTGAAAGTGGCAAGTGATTTGGAAGAAATAATAGTTTTCTTGGGGAAAAGGTGATTTTAGCACTTGTATGGCCCATGGGGAAGTGTGCCACATGGGAGAAGATCATGGAATGTATATTTAGCTTCTCCAAGATTTAATACACATTTTAAATTCTCTATAAGTATCATTTTTTTCCTAAAATTTTTCTACTCCTTTTTCACCCTTCTAGGCACATAAAACCAGTCTTCAAGTTTATACTTGGTATGGATTGCAGGGGATGTTTTAGATCAAACACCTTGGGGAGGTGAAATTTTAAAAAAAAAAAAAAAATCATTTCCATTATAATATTTTGAGTAATTATGGATTTTGATTTATGAACCATCCTCATGAAGTGGACCATGCTTTTTTGCTTGTTGTTTCATGCACCCTATAGGTTTTGCTCCATTTTTGGAAAGTTCATAAAAAAATTGATGGTGTTGACTCTAAATGATGTTGGATTAATTTTATAATGTTACCCATGATTTTTTTCATGTTTAAAATTGTCTATGAGTCAAATAGCTCAAATTTGTAAGAAGATACATCTTTCTAAGTTACAAGTAGTTTTTCACCATTTTTAGGAGCTTCATGCTTATTCATGGTTTTACAGGGTTGTGATAGGTCCATCATAATTAATCCATGATGTTTTTATCACATTTACTTCATGATTAGTCTTATAAAATCATGCTTGGATCCAACTTTTAGTCCATAGTCATACTCAATCAGCTCGCATCTACTCTTCAACCTTAGTCATGGTTTGTAAAGGTTTTGAGGATGTCTATAGAAGTGTGATTAAGGTTTAATAGTTGTGTTATATCCTATTATAAAATTAATTAGTGAAGTGATATTTAAAATAGTGGAGAAAATGTTATGGAAATGCACATTGTTCATACTTATAATCACTATCTACCAAGGAAGTGCACCTATAGGTGCTTGGAAGAGGATTATCACATTGAGAGTAAAGGTTTTGAGACATGTTTAGATACCCCCATGGTTAAAAAAATTAATTATAAGAGAATATAAGGATTGGTACTGATAAAAGGTCCATACATCATATATTTTTTGAAGGATGTTCATATTGTTTGCCTGCATATGACAATAATCACCTACAGGTGACCCTAGTAGAGGTATATAAGCCCTTGTATGCGAGATAAGGGAATGAAAAAATATTTCATTGAAATATTAGTAAATTAAATTAACCATAATATACCCCCTTTTATTATTATATGGGAAAGTGATAGTGCAAACTACTTTCAAAACATGAGAAGATAGGTTCAGGCCCACTTTCTCTAAATTGTAAAAATAGAGGTCTAACCCATTTTTGCCAAGATCATTTAATACAATAAAAAAAGGTTTTATGCATTATATTTTACTAATTTTTTAGTCTCTATAAAGGAAAAAAAGTTTTAAAATTTTGGGTTG
The DNA here is from genome assembly GCA_037957365.1 of Torreya grandis. Taxonomy (NCBI): domain Eukaryota; kingdom Viridiplantae; phylum Streptophyta; class Pinopsida; order Cupressales; family Taxaceae; genus Torreya; species Torreya grandis. The sequence goes on along the minus strand of JARHVA010002393.1, from coordinate 2,587,432 downwards.
AGGAGGATTGGTGGAATTCAACTTTTATAAGGTCCAAAGATGTCCTTGAAATCACTAAAACCAAGTAGTAAATTCTACAGGTTTGAACCCTTAAGTGACCATTGGTATACTAGGGAGAAAATAGGCACACTCTTATGTTTGGATATACTCATGGAATGTAATTAATACCAAATGGACATGAATATCATCATGGTGATGTGGACATGTAGTGTTTCAAGCCTCATTTGTACCTACATGGGTCTTTCCATTGGGAAAACATCACCTACAACAAACTGTGATCTCTACATCATCCATGGAAAGGTTTGAAGTATGAAATAGACATTAATTTTGGTTAGTAGGAGATGATTTAAAATACCTCATAGGACCTTAAAGTGATATGAAGCCTTTTATAAGTGGAATTCATACCTATAGGCCCTCACATAGTCAACTTTAGCTAACTATGAGGGGTAGAGACTAAGGAAGTCAAGATCCCTAATGTGAATTTGACCTAGTATGCATTAAATGAGTTAAAACTACTGATAAATGACCATGTATATATAAAATGGGACTTATTCAAGGTTTAAATGCCTAAAACTATATAATATCATCTACACATAACCCCTCTAAAGCAAAAATATAGTCTATTGTAACTGGGCCAACAATGAACTAGTTTATTGATAAGGAGTGTGAAGGGCCTAAGCATGAAGTAAAGAGTAAAAATAAATATAAAATGAACCTATGTGTTTATTTGAGTTCATTAAAGGTTTTTCAAAGCCAAAACATATATTGGACACCTACAGGTGTAATACAACAAGCAAAAATATAGTCAGGAGGGGAAACTTAGTTTGACTAAGTAAAGAGTATCAAGGGGATGTGGTAAGTTGAAATGATGAGATATTTTTAAAAATATTCAAAATTATTTTTATACCTTGATAATTATATATCCAATTAATATCATGCAAATAAAGGAGCTCAAAACAAGTAAGGCATAGTCCACTCTTGAAAAATATTGCATAGTCTGTCATAAAAGGAAGTCTATCTTGGAACTTGAGGCCTTTAGAGGGTTAAATAACCTAGTAGAGAGCTGAAAATTTGTGTTTATAACCTTTATGAATTTTATAAGATCTTATAATAGTCACATTTTTATATGGAATTAGGGGAGTGCCCTCTATTTTGTCTTAGACAAAGGGCACTCCCTTATGAGCACAAATTGGCAGATTTGAGAGGCAATGACAAAAGGTGAGACCATAAGTTGAGTAAAAAATTAAATAATGTGTGAATATTTATAAAAAATAAAGATAAATATCATATAACATGAAAAAAATGGATGGAACTCAACAATATACCCTACACTCTTAGAGTTGCAGTCGGGCCTAAAGGCAAGGTTTAGGCCTAATTCCAAATGAGGAAGTCATTTTCATTTATAATCATATATATGATTTATATCCTATTTTATAATGATTATTGTATAATTATATAATTTTAAAAGAAATTTTTATGTATATAAACCATAAAAAAACACATGTTGGGATTTAATGAGTAAACAGGCCTATTAAGCTTGACTAGGCCTAGTATCCAAAAAGGGGGTCAACTTCATAGTTGGATTTAAATGATCACTCAAACATATTATATGATTAATATGAGGTAAATAAGATATTTTAAATATTTTTTAATGCAAATAGACCCTTGAGGAAGCCATTTTTGGCTCATAGATAACACTAGACCTATAAGAAATGGAAAGAAGAGCTCGATAGGAGAAGTTTAATTGTTCACATCTTTCATGAGATGGTGCATGGATGAAAAATGAGTTTGGGGATATTATTATGGGTCATTAATAACATGTTTTTGGAATTTTTTGGCAATTCAAATGGAAATTTTTTGTGAATAATGCTTAAGAGTGAAAATAAGCTAAAACCCTTGCAAACCCTTACCAGTGACTAGTTTGGAGAAATGGAGTTGGGTAGCTACTATAATATACTAGTTTGACTAGGATGATGATTATAAATTTTAAATTACTCCCTCAATATTCCCCCAATGTTTTTTGGCTATAGTAACTTGTATGGATAGGGTACAAAATAGGATTTTATTGATAGTTTTATGTATTGTTTAGGTTATAAGAGGTTTTAAGAGATAAAAATCACATGGGAGGGAATATTATGACTTAATATAAATTAAAATTTACATATAATTCCTTTTAAAATCTCATAAGTTCCTCAACTAGGTGCTTCATCTCATCCAATCACAACTAGCATAGTGGACAATCTAGTGAGAAGGGTGGAAAAAATCAAGAGGGATGATTTTAAGGTGTGTTTGATGCTTCTAATGACATGGAGGATCTTAAAACTTGTAATAAACTCCATACCAATAATTTTAATTATAAAATTAAGTAAAATTTGAGGACAAGTGTGTAGGGTGCATGAAGGAATAGTTTTTTGGACTGCAGATGATGATGGCTCATTCCTAGATGATTCTAGATGTCCAAGCCTACAACCAATGCATGGAGAGGAATGTATTAAACCCTTAAAATTAATTAAAATAATAATAATTATCCATAGTCAAATTTTTGGCATACAAATAGGTCCGAATCATGAAGGTAGTTTTTTGAGCCAAAATGAGGAGTTTCTTACTAGTTTTCATGAGTTTTATAACTTGGATGGACACTTATGCTTCCTAAACTTACATGGGTCATCCCATATCCTCTTATAATACAACATTAACTATGTTTATCATCTAGAAAAGTGTCCTTATTACCCTTTGACTTCTCTCTTCTCCTCTCTCTCTTAATTTCTATAAGAACTAGCCATTCTGGCCATTATAACTTATGCTCCACCTAAGTATGGTGAATCCCTACTCATTTGCATACCATTTTATCAATAATAATAATAAGTTTTTACCTCTTCATGACTGTTCATAGTGTTTTATACTTTAATGTTATATCTTGATTAGTGAAGACTATGTATTCCTTAGCATGTTGTCTCATTCTTTCATCTTATTTACAGTTAGAGATATTCTTCTTGCAAGGCATGTGAAGTTTTCTAGTAATTTTCAAGGATTGATTGAGTTATTTTATTCATTATTTCCATTCAAGGCCTTTTTTATAGTCCTCATATCTTTACACATTCATCTATAACCTCATAATGTAACATTGTTATGAGAAGATGTATATTGAAGGAGTCTATGTTTGGTTAGTCATTTGTTATCATGTGTAACATACTGATAGTTGGAACTCATCATATTATTTGGTATATAACCTCCCTTAGAATAGTCTACTTTTATTTATCTCTCTCCCTTCCCCCCCCCTAAAATTTTAGGTGTAGTTGCAATCCAAAGTGGTACATCAAGGGAGTTATCCCTATCTAGAGATTCACCTCATCCTTGGGCTACCCACAAGCCTAGAGGTGTTTCCATTGTGCCACTTGGATGAGGAGAGATTATACATCTCCTCAAATTTTTCAAATCCAAGTGACAATAGTGACTTCAATAAGTCCATACAACTTCTTTAACTCCTCAAGATGGCATTAAATTACAAGATTCTAACCTTGATCTAATTATCCAATGGTTTTTGAAGTTGTGCAACTATTCAAAGATATTTTTAAGGTGTATGTTAAGTATTTTTCACTTAGGTAGATTTTTACATACATTAATGTTAGACAAAAATCACATTTTCATGTATTTTCACCATTTTAATGTTTAGAAATTAACCTTAAATATTCTAAAACTTCATGAGATGATAAGATAAAGTGATTAATAAATTAAATTACCTTGAGACACTCATAATAACCTATGACAACACTTAACCATACCTTATTTATCCATGACATTATTAGACCACAATATGATGAAAATAAGGCATTACCTTAAATTCTCCAAACTAACCTTAAATAATGCTAATAAGGTTATATGAAGAGTCTAGGGACCATATAAATCATGACATGACCATGTGAAAATCCTATGAAAGTTTGAAATTGGAGGGGGTGACCAATTTTGACTTGGGGTCAAAATTTGGTCAACATGTGTTTTTGGAACCTTTTGTTGTTTCGAGTTATGATATAGTAACCATTTTGTACTATTTCTAAATTTGATCCTTTTTGAATTAGTAAATGTGCCATTGTATGTAGTGTGGATGAAGTGTCACTATGTGTGTCATATTTATCCATTATCTATTGTATTTTTATATTAAATTCTAAACATTAATTTGTGTGGTTCCCATACATTCTATGATATGCACAAAAATATATGGATCTCTTCATTGGGTGTAGAGGAGGTAGGTTGATCAACTTAGATTTAATCATTTCCTTTAGTTTCTCATTTAAAATCTTATTTGACCTTTGAATTCTTTTTAGATTACTAGTTTTATATGTACTTTGTTGTGATTTCATGTTCTTATATGTAACATTAGTTGCCATAAATTAACTAGTTGAAGATGTATAAACATGATTTACACTATTGTGCCTTGGAGGCCTTTGGTTGTAAATTGTTTTTCCAATGTTGTTATATTTTCATGTATTCATTGATTTTTAATTTGTAACCCTATAATTATCTTGATCATACTGGTAATTTGATCACATAGAGTTTCATAAGTGCAAACCCTAGATATTTATTTTTGAACATGTAAGCACACACCTTGTAGGGAAGAGGTGTGAATGGTTTGAGTATGGGGAATAGTTGCTTTATCTCATGGAGGAATGATAACATGGACTTGGTTAGAGGGAAAGTATCTATCACCCTCATGGAGATGAGGAGGAGAAGGAGATTCTTTCCTATATATAAGATACGGGATCTGTTGATGTTTAAAATTATGCTTTATTTCAGACACCAACAATGGGAAGTTTCAAGATGTGGGACATGTGACTTGAAACAACTCCCAAATTTTTAAGAAGTTTGTCTCTTTTTTATATCAAGTGTTGGGGGGAAAAGGGATAGGAATTTAAATAGAAACACAAATGCAAAGAAAGAAAATCTAACTATGGTGATGCGCTTGAGTGTATTTTTTATCCTTAATTCTAAGCACGGTGAGACTATATGTAATATTCAATTACATTAAAGAGTAGATGAGGCATGATAAATGTAAAATATAGAAACAATAGAAATAGAGGCTCATAGCTTAGACTACTTTCGTAATGATACAGGAAACATCAACAAAGGCACATAATTTTGTCTTCTCATTAATTCTCTAGCCACATAAAAGGTACAGAAACATGCATAGTTACATAAACTTTACAACTTAAGAAAATAGAATAAAGGCAAATAATATTCCTAATCATAGCTCTAGAAAGTCTAAAAACTCTTGAAAATAATTTTATCCTCTCCTAACAATAATTTTCTCCCCTTTTAAAGCCTTAGATTTTTAGATAAAATAATATGAAATCCAATGCATTCAATGCCTCGGGTGCATTCTAGTCTTGTCAAGAAGGGCCATGTTGGAGTAGGGTGGACTGCAGCATGTCGATTCATCTCTAGTGCCTCCTCTCGAGCTTGAAACTCTCATTCCATCACCTGCTTCACTGTGCAACTATAAATTCCACCTTTATCTCCTAGGGGACAAATAGACGGCCCTTTTAATGTTTGCAAGCCCCCAAATATCTACCCAATGAACTGCACCATCTACTGGAAATAACTCCCACTGAGTTTCCCCCTTTGTTTCTTCCTCCTATTGATCCTTGGATTCCCTCTAGATTGTCCACACATTCCCAAACTTACGGCCCAAATTGAACTCTAACTGAGCTCAATTTTTGAACACTCTATCTTCTTGCAGTTCACTTGTTAAAATAGATACACAGGATCCTCTATTCTATTGAAATAGAAGAGGACACTTAGTCAATTTCCTAAAAATCTACTTATTTCTTAGGAGACACTGGAGAATGATACTTGGCACTTTTCGCAACATTTATCAAATACATGTGGCAATTTTCACTTCCCCTATATTTTTACTATATCTTGCTTAGGAATGTTCCACCTTTGACACCTGTCATGATCCACTTCTTTGATACTTAACAACTTAAAAAAAATAAGACTCACCACATTTCTTGCATGAGCAACCTTTAAAAGGGGAATGGAGATATGTGGCAATCTCTGCTTCTCTTCAACAAAAGACACGTGGCAACCTTTGATATGCTGTGGAAGTGTTCAGGATGCATGCTAGGCTCCTACAGATGGTGACACTTGGTAGCTTTTGCAAACTTTAGAAATAAAACCCAAGACCCCCCACAGCCTTTATTCAGCAATGAAACTCAAAGAAGATCTTTCAGATGTTGACACGTGGTAGCTTCTGCTGCTTCTGGGAAGATACATGGCATCTTTCGCTACTTCTAAGAATGGAGTAGAAAGGGGCTCAGTTGATGGCACTTGGAAGCCTCCACTTGAACAGTTTGTTATGCCTTACTTTCCCTTTTAAAGGGAAATTGTCCTTTGGTCTTTGGAATGCTCCCTTGAACTGCTCATTGAACTGAAAATGGTTCAATGGTTCAACAGTTCAATGGTTCAACACTACGCACCATTTACATAACCTGAGGTATTGAACCAAAAATGTTGAACCAAGGCATTGAACCACCTTATTTTAGATGCTAACACATGGTGACTTCCTCTTTCTTTTAAAAGTAATCTAGAGCCTCTCATGATTGCCACTTGGCACTTTCCACCTGATCCTGATACTTAGCTTATCAAACACTTTTTGCTAAAAAATAAATAAAATGCGGGTGCCGATATGAAATGTGCATGCTGACATGTGGTGCTTTCTACAGAGTTACTATTGAACATGTGGCACATCTCGACCAACTTGAAAAACATATAGAAGGTGCCTCGGACTACAACACTTGGTAGTTTCTACTGAGAAAGGATGCCTTGAACTTTGACACATGGCAACTTCCACTCAACTTCAACACTTAGGAAAAAATGAATCAAAAGGAAAATAGAGCCCGTGCTTTATATCATGACTTCATCATTTTGGACCAGTGATTGTGAGGACAAAATTTGGCAGTGCGTAGCTAAAAAATAGAATGCAACGTAGAGTAAATTTTTACTCTACAATTACTGGCAACCTTGAAGACTTTTGGGCCTACTCAAAAAGAACCCATGACTCCCACTGAATCAAAAATTCAAAATTTTACAACTTCAACAATGTTGTTTGGTAGGTGGACCACTCATGGTTAGATAACCCTTGCTTGTTCTGTAATTCATTGAAGGCTAAATCAAGGTTAATAATATCCTTGTGCAAAATTTTTTGCAAAAACTAAACTATAGCCTTCAATTTGAATTTGAACTGCAAAACAAAAACCAAAATAGCTTCTACTTCTAAGACTGAGCAATCATCCCGTAAGTTCTAAAAAACTATTTGATCATTCTATTTGGCCAGTAGTAATGGTTCAATTTGATCAACCATCAACATCGTGTTATCATTAGGAAATGGAGAAGGAAGACCTAATTACACTAGATATTCAATATGTTGTTTCATTTTGCTGACACCTTCTTTCATGATTTCAAGGATCTCTATATAACTATTAGCTATGAAATTGCAATTGAGAACCTCATTGACTCTCTTTGTAGCGACCATTCTGTCAGTGATTCTTGTGGCTGCCAATGTCACATCTATTGCATCATAGAGCTTTTGCATCAATGTTTCAGAGTTCATGACTCTATCAAAAATTATGGTTAGAGTGTTCTTCACTAAATCCTCCACCTTTTCACATAATTTTTGTGCATTTAACAGGAAGGTGAGAGAAGGCCTGAGCTGAATAATCTCTACAGAGATTCTTTTCCACATGGATTCATAGAGCTCCTTTACATTTTTATCACTCTGACATTACTTGGCTTATTAGCTAGCTCCAGTGTCAGTCATGCTTCTTTTTGTTGCTCTACTTGGAACTAGGCTTGAATGGCCATAGTATCATTCTATTCAGTTAGCAGCTTGTGTTGCCATTCTACTTTTTCCCACCTCAGGGTCACCATCACAACCTTTATGTACGTGAGCTCTGCCTTTAAAGAAACATTTTGGGCCTAGACTGCCTGGTGAATCTGAGGAGAAATAGTCTCTTGCAGCTATTTATTTAGATTTACTATTTCATTGTCCTTTCTATTGATTTTTGTAGTCAAACTATTATAGTTTGCCTTCTCCTTGGCCAAATCGGCCTCCATCTTTTGTAGCCTCCTTGATGTCTTCAAGTAGTCTTCAGTGACTACAAAAGTGGATTCAGTCAATAACTCAATTCTATCATGGGGCCTAAAAAGGGACATGTCAATGGCCACTGCATTCATTGTGTAATCCTCAAGCTACATCTACTCAGCTGGCTTGATGACATTTGGTGACAAATGGGTCACCGTCAGTTGTTTTTGAATTGGGTCAAACTGTGACTACATATGGGTTGTAGCCAGTGCTTTATTTTCCTTTGTTCTCTTTTTCTCTCTTCGATCTTCCCTTGCCTTTTGCACATTATATGCCTGGGTTTAGGTGGAAGGAGAGGCAATGTGTCCACCCGCAAAAGGATTTCCCTGTGGTAGATCATATTGAATAGCCAGTTGCTAGCTATGGGCAATCTGAGGGAAAGACTTCTTGGGAACAAAAGGGGAGAAATGAGGTAATGTTAAATCTTGAGGTGGCATAGATGGGATAAAGTGGGAAATGGGAATGGCAAAAGTGATAGGGGAAGAAATAGACTGAGAAGGAGAGGGAGGAGTAGTACTTACTTGAGGAGCAATTACAACACCCTGTAATCACTGTGAGGTATCCATCTCCTCCTTTGAAGCTAATTGAAACTACACCCTCTTTCATTTCTTGGGTGTCTCCTCTTCTAGTTATGTTCTCTTTCCTTCCACATTTGCTATTGCTATCAGTGATGCTTGTGGAGAATTGGGAACTTCAATGACTTTTGATGATGGGGAAGCTTTTGGTGGTGAAGGAACCACACTCTTTTATTTCTCCAAAACACTGAGAGGTTGGGGCCAAACTGACACAGTTGCTACAGCTACAGTTTGTTCTAAGGTTTGTGGCTCTTGGCTTGGCCCAACTTCCTACTCTATACCTCATGTTGGCAAATTAGTTGTCTCTAGGCTAGATGCAGGGGAGAGATGGCACTCATCCCATAGTTCTTCCCATCTCTCATCTATGTCTACGTTCCTAAAAGAATGGGTGGTTTGAGAAATTTCTTGCTTATATTTCCAATAGGCTTCTATCTTCTCTACATCCCAATATTTATTCTTTAATGCTCTTCTCAAGCCAAAAGTCATTCTGACTTTGGGATCATAATCCCTCTGCTTAATGTAGAAAGTTTCCCATGGTCTATTTTACAAAATGGGAAAGTCTGTTAACTCAACATAAAACCCAGGATTGTCTTCCCTAGGATTTTTTTTTGGTTTCCCAAAAAGGGCAGCCCTCATGTACAATTATGACTACGACTCTATCAGTTCGTATCCAAGAGGCTATGAAATCATTTGGATCGTATACCCATTTGTCTTCTACTAGAATGAAACCCAGAAAGGCTAGCTTTCTGAGTAGAACAACTTCAACATCTCTGGTCTCCAAAACCATGCTATTAGTCATCCATGGTAGATTATACATTTTTATTTTCCTCTTTCCCAAGCCAACTTCATTGTCAATTATGGATACCTGCGTAGTGACCTCTAGGAATGTTAACCTAAGATTTAAGATCTTAGGTATCAATATCGATTCCCCACAAAAGCCATGGAATCTTATAATGATATGGTGGGCTCTAAAATAAAAATTGCAAGGAATTGGGCAACTAGCCAGAAGATTTGAAACACTTGGAAATAATTTGTTCATGACTAGTTTGGGGCTGAGGTGGTAAAAAGTAGGGGTAACAAATAGTTCCCAAAATTCATATGGGTCACTAGTCCTTGACAAAATATGTGTCCATGTAGACACAGGAATGGTCCTTATGGGGATCAAAACTTGGGTCATACATGTCTAGATGTATATTTTGGGTGAAGAGGTTGGAGTTCTGGTATAACATGAGGTGAAACAAATCAGAAGAGTATCTAAACACTCCTTTTGATCTGAACTGGGCCAGTTGCTCCACCATTGAAAAATCAATTTGCTCTAAGAAGTTGAGCTGATACTCCTAGGTTTTGTTAATGGTCTTCAACCTGAAGAGGATAGCCATTTGTTCTACATATGCTTCCATATCATCTTTCATGCCAAAGATGAGAGCCATCATAGACAATGCATCTTGGCTAGCCTATGTGAATTGAGCTCTTGGTGCAGGGAGTGTGGGTACCATAGTATCAACATCACCCATTTGTAACTCAGATCTCAAGAACCTTGTATGAGTGTTGATGTTTTCCCATGTTCTTTGCATCTTAGCAATAGTGGGGAAAATAGCTGTACTATTAGGATGTAGAGCTAACATATTCCTAATAGCTTGTAGTTTGATTTACACTATGAATGGGCCTCATTGAATGGTGCCTAAAGGTGCATGGAGCAAGTTTGCACATAATTCAACCAGGTCAGGGCATGAATGCATAGTTGGGACAATGAACTGAGCCAGTTGTGAGGTCCATATCCTCATGGAAAATGTTTCAAATTGCCCTACTCGGGCCCTCTATAGACACCTTTGATGTTCCCCTTCTCTAAGATTTTTGTTATTGGCCTTCTAAAGAATTGGATCCATTATTCCATCTACATAATCCTTTGTCTTTGTTGAATCACTTGCTGGGCCAGCTTCAGGAAACCTAGTCCTTGGATAGTTCTTCAACGGCTGTGCAGGAGCTAAAGCATATGATTTACTTTCCAGAAACCTATCAAGGGATTCATACATCCCAGCTCCTTGTTGTGAAGATGATGCACCCTCCATCTGTGTATCTTCTTGTATGAACTTTTGCAAAATAGAGACGCTTTCACTGAAGCAATTTACTTAAACACAAAAAATGCAAGTAACAAGATATCTTCACATAGATGCAAGAATGTTTGAGAACTTGTAAACTTTAACTCTTGCTAAGAGCTATTTATTGACCTATCAAGTCTCAAAATGGCATTAAACATAGATAACTATTAGCAGATCTCACTCAATCTTCATGGGACAGTGGGATAGACACGTTATGCAAGTGGCAGCACAAGGTACCTTGGGGATGTCTAAATATTTGGAAGATATTCAATGCATTGGAGAATTTTTGAATTTTTTTGAAATTCTGAGTTGTCGACTACATGTTCAAAGAACACTTATTTTAAAATAAAAGTGGGAAAACAACAAAGCATGAAAACAAAGCAAGAAAACAAAACAATACAAAAAGGGAAACTACCTAACTACATTAATGAAGCATCTTTATTTCCCTCCTAGATCAAAAATAGAATTTCTAAATTCTCTTTCATGACAAGACAACTTATGTTGCTATATAAGCGATCAAATTGAATATGGCTTTGGTGAATTGCCCCCAGTGTATGCCTCCTTGATTTGCCTGCATTCAAGTGAGTTTGAATCAAACATGTTTCCAACATATATAGACTCTTCTTGTTCTTGGAAGCTCATCAAATATCTGCTCTTGATATTGACATGTCTTACCAGGAAATCAATTAATAACTTAATTCCTTCTACTTCAAACTCTGGTTCTACTGCATGATTATCCTCCTTAATAAATCCAAAATTACCAATATCTTGAAAGGATAATTTTGAAGGTTTGAAATAATTTTGTACATGTAATTAAGGCTCAATGCTATTCTACTTATCTATAACCAGTTCACAACTATCTTGAAAAATGGTATAACTAGACTCAATGATTTCAAATAAATCATTTAAATCATGGTCTGGGAATTGTCTATGCTTCTCCTCATCATCTTGCAAAGTAAGAAGAAAGTCAGAGATTGTTTCTTCTTCATCAAGGGTTGAAATATATGCTTGTGACTTCTCACTAGGAATCTGAAATTCATAAGAGACCCGATGATTAATAGAAGAGGTATCTTTTGACTTTTCTTCCTCCAAAACATTTGGAATTCTATGACCTTCATCGAGTATAACGTAAGTGCCCAGACCAATGGATTCATAATTTCCATATGGATCACTTTGCATCATAGCTAATAAATGATCATTTTCTTCTTCTTGATTATACCCAGTCCACTCACCTAGCTCTTCGACAAAGACCCTCTCTTCTTTATTCATCATAGTATGGGCTACTTCTAACTTTGTAGTGGGCTCATTAGTGATGTGATCTTTTTACAATGGTTCAAATAATATCTTCATCTTTGAACCATATTTGGTTCATAAGATGAGATGAGACCAATCAAGGGACATATATCCTCTTATTTTGGCTATAAAGTCTCTTGACAAACATAAGCCAGAAACATGAGGTATGTCTATCACTACTACATCTTGATTTACAATTATATTTGGACAAGCATATAATTTTAATTGGAGTTGTTTAATTCTCCCTATGGTTTATACTACTTTGCCATTTAGCTGTATGACTCCTTTAGTGAGTGGTTCATACTTAATCTCTAAAGCATCAGCTATCTGCTTGGTCATTACTATTGTATTAGCCCCTGAATCAATCATTACATTATGCAACAATTTTTTGCCTACTATTAAATTTGAATAGAAGGAATCCAGTTTGGACTTGCTTACCTCTACTGTATTATTTACTAGGGATGTTGTCTATAGATGAACTATTTCTTTGAGTTTTTATTTTCCAGCAAGTCCTTCTTTGGTAATAGTATCTTTGGGCAATGCTTGACCTTGCAAAGCTTCTTGTAGCAGTGTCTTCTACTTAGGAATATCCAATAAATCCCATATTGATACTTGTGTTGGAGTCTTCTTTAATTGATCCACCACATTTATTGGTCCTAGAGTCTGAGCTTTTTGAAAATAGGGGTATCTTGTTTTTTCCTAAATTTGGGCTGGAGTCCCTTGATTTTGCACCTACTGAGGAACTTCTTGTATAACAATAGTGCTTCTTTGTCCTTTAAATGGAGGATTTTCCATGACTTGACTATTTACAATCTTAGGCTGTTCCACCATCCTTCTCTTGGATCTGGTGTAATAATCAGATTGCACCACTAGTTTTTTGGAGGTAGATGCTTCATTCAAGAAAATTGATTCTTCATCTTCAACCCATGAGAATAAAGCATGTTCCAAAGCTATTTATTCCTCTTGTTGTAAGGACATTCCTTGCATTTGAGCCACTAGGATTGAATTCTACATACCAGGAGACTGGTAGGCTTGTTTGCCACTGGAACTTGTAAACTAACCATTCTTCTTCTTTGTTCTGCCACCTTTTGTTTTAGATTACCCCTAGGAAAATCTCTAGGTGTATGAGAATCATTGCAAGGGAAACACCAGGCATTAGTATTATCTACATAGTTATTTTGCCCTGGAACAATATCCCTATTTGAATTGGGAGGAATAGTTTGTGAGGGTGTGGGGACTGCAACCAATTGGTTTGTTGGCTGATGGCTAGTTTGTCTTAGAGGACCTTGACATTGGTTTGGCTAAGATGAAAATCTATTTCCTTGATAGCCTTGATATGGAAGCTTAGAGAAAGTATTCTTCTATCTTTTTATATTGATCAACTCATTAGAAAACATCCTTAGGATATTCTTAATATCATCCATCTCAAATGACTGAGCAGGGACAGGTTCTTTTGTAGATGGTTGAGGGTAAGTGTACATAGACACAGGTGGGCTTACATATTTAGGAACTTCTTGAGGTAATGGCAAGGAAATTTCTGGGAACATGGGCATGAGGGGCTTTGGGGGCAACTTTCTAGCATCTATTAAATTGTTTTCAGCTCTGACTGTAAGGTCATGGGCTTCTGGCAAAGTCTGACCTTCAAGTGACTAAATCATAATAGATATATCTAAATCTAAAGCCTTAAGATAAAACACTATGGCCATACCTAGTAATGGTCTATCTATAACAAGGATTCTGTCCCAAGTCTTTTGAAATCTAGAATTGAAGTTAGTCATGGCTTCTTGTGGTCCTCTTTGAATGGTAATTAACTGCTGTAACAAAGAAGACTTATCACCCTTCTCTACAAATATTTCAAAGAAAATATCTCTGAGCTCATCCCATGTAGAAATGGTATTTGGGGTCAGGGACTTGTACCATTCTAAAGCTTTCCCTTTAAAAGAAGCTGCTAACAATCTTATGGCCACATTTTGTTGTGTGACAACATGTATAGCATAGACATTTGATACATCTTGAAGATGTTATTCAAGTGTTTTAGAATCTTGCCCACTAAATTTGGGTAAAGATTTTAGGGCATTCATTGGGATAGGATCCCAAGTATCTGGTGGTACTAGGAGGATTAGAGGACTACCAATGTTCCAACTCGCATAATTTCTTAGGGGTATAGGGGCTCCCATATTTGTTATTGGTATTGGTACAAACCGGTTGAGTCTTCTTCTTAGATTTGTTACCAAAGGTGGCAAAAGAATACTTGGATTTGTAGCAGATTGTGATCTGGTGACTAGTCCACAGCTCCAACTCCTTGTAGCTCTCTGGTTCATATGGTCTTGAAAGAAACTTCAAGACTGGTCCCACCAGGCATGCCAAATAATATTGGAGAAAATTATTGTCAAGAGTTTTTAGACTTTCTAGAGCTGTGATTAGGAATGTCATTTGCCTTTATTCTATTTTCTTAAGTTGTAAAGTTTATGTAACTTTGAATGTTTTTGTGCCTTTTATGTGGCTGGAGAATTAATGAGAAGACATAATTTTGTGCCTTTGTTGATGTTTCCTATATCATTACGAAAGTAGTCTAAGCTACGAGCCTCTGTTTCTATTGTTTCTATGTTTTACATTGATCATGCCTCGTCTGCTCTTTAATGTAATTAAATCTTACATAGAGTCTCACTGTGCTTATAATTAAGGATCAAAATTACACTCAGGCGCATCGCCATAGTTAGATTTTCTTTCTTTGCATTTGCATTTCTATTTAAATTCCTATCCCTTTTCCCCCCAACACTTGATATAAAGAAGAGACCAACTTCTTAAAAATTTGGAGGTTGTTTCAAGTCGCATGTCCCACATCTTGAAACTTCCCATTGTTGGTGTCTGAAACAAAGCACAATTTTAAACATCAACAGGATCAAAAATTGAAACATAGATATTAACTTATGTATTAAATCCTCTATGTGTATATGGGTTTTCTTATTAATGGAATTATGAGATATGAAATATATTTAAATTGATATAAAACATCATCTTTACATGCATTTATGTCTTTTTTGAGTTCAATACAAAATAAAGGAAACAAGCATGTAAATAAATGTATTAAAATTTGCAACAAAAAGTGATTGATATCTTTTGTCATTATGATAATTATTATAAATAGAAAAGGATACAAACCCTAAGTGTGTCTAGGGTTAGGGTTTTTTGAATCTAGGTTTCTTTACACCAATTTAAATTATATGTAAAATAAATTGAAATCCTAATGTGATATTGATTTAATTTATCTAGGTTGTCTTAAAAAATTATAAAATTAGAAGTATGTATCCCTAAATTATTGCAAAAAAATTTGGATGAATGAAATATAGGGTTTGAAGCAATATTAAAAATAAGTTAGGTTCACCAAATGATTTATCTTTTTGGGGTTTTACTATGAAAATCCTATATTAATATTAAAGGGTTGAGCTATTTAATTTACTTAAATAATTTGCAATAATTAATTACTAATTTGTTATAGCATATGTGATTCCTTAACTTTCTAAAAATATAAATAAATAGGCTTGAATATAGACTTATTTGAAAACTAATTTTCCTTGATGATCTAGGTTTTGAAAGTTGAGATCTATGTAGTTTTGAGTGTCATCAACCAAAATCTTGTGTTTGTCTACTCACTAGATAATAACATCTAATATGGATAATAATATCATGTTTATGTAGTGTCCTCTAGGTGGAGGCAGTGTCCCCTTTGTGAGACTTACTATTTTTTGTGAACACCTACACCTATGTTTTTATATCCTATTATTGCATGTAGGAATGTTATAGATCTATGTTTTTCTTGGAAAACATGATTTAGTGTGCAAAACCTAATCCTCCTTGAAAGTATGTAATGAAAAATAAATATGTGTTTGTTAGTAGGATGGATTGGACATCCTTAGCACCCCACTATGAAGATATTTTCCTACATACCTATTGTCACTTTTATTTTCACCCTTTGAGGATATGTTTCAGCTCTCCTCATCCAGGTGGCACAATTAAAACACCTCTAGGTTGTGGATAGCCTAAGAATGAGATGAATCTCTTGATAGGGCTAGCTCTCTTGATGTACCACTTGTATATCACTACTACACCTATGTTTGTAAGGAAAAGGGAGATAAAACTAAAAGTAACTATCCTAAAGGTGGTGATACACCAAATTTAATGATAAATACCAACCAGTTACATGTCACACATGAGACCAAGAGACTAACTAGGCATACACTTCTCTAATTGGAATCTTCTCACATCAGTATTTCATTATGAGGTTGTGATGAATGTTTAGGACAGGAGGACTATATAAGAAGGATATAATGGAACTATTTAATTTACTAACTCACTCAACCTTGACACTCCATATAACATTTGACATGACCTACAAGAAGAATCTTTCAAGCTACAAATAGGTGAAAGAATGAAACAATAATACTAAGGAAACACAAGTCATCACTAAGAAAGATCAATAATTAAAGTGAACACAATATGAATAGTCATAGAAGAGGTAAAATTAGTATTATTTATTGATCTTATGGTATGAAAATGATAAGGGCTTTGCCATACTCAGGTGGAGCATATTTTACAAATGTTAAAATGGCTAGTTCTTATAGAAATTAAGAGAGAGAAGAGAAGAAATAAGTCAAAAGGTCATAAGCACAAGTTTAAAGTTTAGAAAAGGGTTCAAATGTGTATGAGAGGAGAAATTGAAACTTATCATGCAAAATTATAATAGATAAGTGGCAATCCAAGGCATGAAACTCTTGAAATGTGGCATGAAATTCCCTTTGTTGGCTTAGAAAACTACCTTGATCATTCATCCCTATTGGAACATCCCAAAAATAACTAGGGAAAGATATAATTATTATAATAATATGGAAGTGTTGAAAAAATTCTTCTTCATACATTGGTTACATTCCTAATCACTTGGATTCCTTTGAAAGTGAGCCATCACTGCATGTAGTCAAAGAAACTCCTCTTTCACACACCTCTCACACTTGGATTCAAAATTGGATTTATTTTTACATGAAAATCCATGAAATAAAGTGGATGAAACTTTTAAATACCTTATATGTCCTTAAACTACTCAGGTAGACCTTAAAAGTCCATTCACTTGGATTTCTCACCCTTTTCACTATCATGCTCATTATGCTAGTTTTGACTGGCTAAGATGAGAGCTATTGTTTAGACACTTAGGAGTATTTATGAATCATGAAATTTTCATATTATTTATGATAATTATCTATCTTCCTCCCAAAGTTTATTTAATCTCTTGAAACCTCCTAAAACCTACACAATACATAAAATAGTTAAAAAACCAATTTTGTACCCTATCCATATAGGTATGAAACAAATAAATTAGATGAGAATGGTATATATAGAGTCCTATATAATAAAAAATCATTTCCCAAGCCATTTTATACCATTTGGATGGATTTACTTCATTATTCTCCCAATCAGGTCCTTAACTAGGGTTTGTAAGGGTTTTAAGTGCCTTAGGATATTAATTTTTTTCATATAGATGCAATATTAGAATTATAAAAAAATTACAAAAGATAAATGTTTAGGACCTATTTTAACATCTCCAAACTTATTTTATCTCCATGCATAGTGTCAAAGGAGATGTAAGCATTTTAACTTAGCCTATCAAGCTTGTTTTTCCATTTATTATAGGCCTGAGTTAGCTTTAAGACAAAAGTGGATTTAATTATGAATTATCTAAATTTAAAAAAATTTGAAAAACTTTAAATGACCTAATAAAAATTTCCAAATTTATTATAATTCTCATATCATGGTATAAGTGAAAATGACTCTTCATTTGGCTTCTAGGCCTAACCATGCTTAATAAGCCTGTCTACAACCTTGAGGGTTTTGAACAACTTATTGAGTTTCATCCTTATATTAAAGGTATATTATATTTTATTTTATGTCATAAATATTCATTTCACCCTAAAATCCTCCAAGCACTTCTCATCTCTTCTTCTCATTCACCAACTAGGCCTAGTTGAAGCTTGGTTGGTTGAGTTGTGCATAGTAGACTTTTGATCATTTTGAGAAGTATGAGTTTATTTGAAGGATTAGTAACACTTATACATATTAAATACACATTAAAATACATTCATTTGTCTTAAAATCCTCATATTATGTATTTTACTCATTTTGGCATCATTTGCTTGTATTGTTAAAATCCTAATTTTTCTGACTACCTGACCTCTGAGATAAAATAGTGAGGTATATCCCTCTTATCCAAGGAAAAAATAATATTTTATAAGTTTTATTATGTAATAAATACCATCTTAACCAAAATTTATCCCTTGATAATTTCATTTTACCCCCCAAATCCTCAAAAGTCCAAGACAGACTTGGAGAAAGGTATTATCTACAGGGATTTCATCATATGAAGTATGGACTATATTACATAACCCTTTCTCTATTTTTTTTGTGTTATATGAGGGTGCCTAAATTAAATAAAAACCTTAACCAAATTTTTACAATTAAATTAATCACCCTAATCCTCTACGTGCTTCTTATGAATTCCTAGCTCATCTTATACCTAACTATTCTCTATCTCAGAATAAGGGCCCACTTGTAGGTTACCTTGCATAGTTTAGGATTTGAAAACATTGAAAAGGATTCCTTGAATACTTACATGGAAATTTGGAATTTTTTGGGCCTATTATCACCTTTTATATTATATTCTAAATCATCACCTAGACACCATGTTTAGCTTATTGTCTACCTACAATCAGATGTAGGTGAGTATTTTCGAGTGAAGGGACACCTTTAGGTGTATATGAGACAAAGCACAAAATTACAAAATTATTTAAATGATCCTTGGATAAATAATGATATATTCAACAATATTAAACCATTAAATCATATAGGCATGGTTTCATACTACACCATTAGGTGAATAGGTCCTTTTATAACTCAAGGAATGTAGGTGAATAGTTTTTTGAATTGGGCACACCTGTAGTGTGAATTAGACTCCAAATGGTTCATATCCAACTATATTTATGTAAATTTTACTCCTTTATATGAATTTTAACTTGAATAAATAACTTAAACATGAATCATACCCAATTTTTCACTTTAAAATTCTAGGATCACTTTGGAATCTCCAACCCTATAGACATTACTATCTGAAATTAGTGTTTAAGAGTACATATTAGAGATTTTCAAAAATTAACTTCCACTAATCCTCCACCCTCCAAAATTTTAATATATCTTGTCCTATATTGAGGATAATATTTTTAATAATTAATATACATAAAATTAATGTTAACCTTATTTTATGCCCTTGACAAAATGGCTTAGACCTCTATTTTGGCAATTTTGGGAAAAGGTCCCTGAGTCTATAGTCATTTCACCTTTTGAAAGCTCCTCATAATTGGAATACCAACTTAGTAAGATAAATAGGTTTTCAATAATCCATTAACATGTTATTATCCAAAAATTATTTTCACCACTCATTTTAATACTCTCATATGACATCCTAACTCTTCGTGTTACCACTTATAGATGAATATTTTCATGTCTGTAGGCAATGAGTATAGGAATAAATAATGTGTTTAATTTGACCTTCCAATAGTTTTTGACATATATAAAATATTTAAAATAGACTCTTCTTATTAATTATGAATTTTTTTAGCTCAATTACTCTTTATTCTAACATGATTGGTCCCTATGAAGGTAATTTTAGGTGCATTTTAGGTTACTTGTAGGTAGTGAGCAAAATTATGAACTATACTCATGGTGTATGATCCCCAAAAAAACATTTTATATTATTAAAATGTAAAATTGGATCCCATTAAACTTATTAATATTTATAACAATTCAAAAACTTCATTTCAACATGATACTCCCTCTCTATGGCACTTGTAGGTGCACATTCATGGCAGACTGTGTGTATGTGTGGTATATGACTGTAAACTATGAAGATTTATTTAGAGCATGAAGTTTAAAGGTAAAGGGAACCAAGAGAGAATTTAAAAAAATTAAATTAACCTATAATAACCCCCTAAATTCATTACCAAAGCATCAATATTCTATAGATATTAGAAACTTTCCTGCAACACAGAAAGGTGATTCCTCTTATAACTTAAGATAATTGTCTTATCCAAATGCCTTTAAACATGAAACCAATAATTAAGATAATTTTAGGAGATATTAAACATCATATATAATTAAATACCAATAGTTTGATTATATATACTTATCAGAACCAAAGCAAAACCTATAGGGTGCATAAATTAACAAGCAAATTAGATAGGTCAAATTATTTGGAATGGTTCATAAATCACAGAAAAACATTATTATAAAACCAAAAATAAAATAGAATATAAATAAATTTATAATACAACCCCAATATAATTTTTTTGAAACCTCCCTTATTGGTCATACCAAGTACAAACCTACTGACTAGTTATGTGTGCATGAAAAGGTGAAGAAGGAGAAAAATGGTTTTAGCTCAATTTTGACACTTATAGAGTACCTAAATAATATAAATAGTTCTGAGGAATCTTAATAGTCATATCATAACTTTATCCCATTTTTCACATTTCCTTATGGGTCATACAAGTGCCAAAATCCTCCTTTTTCCAAGAAAACTACTCTTTCTTCTGAAGAACCTACCACTTTTCAATTATAAATAGTTAATTAAGACTTATTAGGATACATGTGGTGTGAAATCACCTTTTTAAGCCTTGATATTTCCAAAATAGGTTGTACAAGTCATTTAATGCTCTATATTGACCCCCAAAATGACTCTAAAAGACATAAGGATTGAAATGACTAATGACCAAGGCTAATATGACATGGAATGATATCAAAATACCTATAATACACCCTATAAAAGAATATTAAACCCCTCAAAACACCTAAATATCATTTTTTTACCTATAAGGGTCCTAATTTGATCTGTAAGGTCAAATTTGGTCAACAAATTAGTGACTCATAGGGGTAGTATGCCTGCTATACTAAAGATCAATAACCTTATTCTATCCATGAGATTAGGGAGTCATCTAAAGTCTAAAACAAAACAATAATGCTTGACACTTGACAAAAAGGCTTTGACCTAGACAAGACAACTAATTACCTAAACCACATAAAACAAAGGACACATATAAAGCATAACAAACCACTAACAAGACACACACATGTGCTCAAAGCACTTAGAAAAAGATAGAAAACAAAAAAATATGCACAAATAACAATTAATCATACTTCATTTCTAGTATCAAAAGGAAATTTTATTGAATCTCCTTCTTCATGAGATGAATCATAGTGCTAAACATGTTGCTCTTTAGATTGGATACTTGATAGATCATCCCTATTTCTTGGAACTTCACTTGCTATGATCTTAAGTACACCATCTTAAAATAGGTCTCCAATGTAAATGTATTCCCCTTGGAATTATAAACATACCTCATACTATTTCCCACTCTTCATCTCATGATCAACTTGCATCTTGTTTGTAGGCATGTTCTCAAGAGGAGTAGTTTCTTGTTCCTTAGAATATTGAGGCTAATATAAGCTTGTTTTTAGCTTCAAAGTTTGAGGTGAACTTTGATCTAGATCATCTATGACATTTTTTAAAATGTCATATTTCTTACCATCACTTTCAATCATCTGTAAGGAAGTTGTAGACCGCTTGAGAGACTCAAACTAATTGTAAATGCATAAAAACTACTACCACGAGTCCTTATCTTCTCTTTGGTTAGCATCATAAAGGGAAAAAAAAAAGATAATTTATTTCACCCTCTTATTTATAATCCAAAATGACTTCATCCAATATTATTTCTTTGACACAAGGAAGGCATTCTTCATTATCAACACAACAAGAAGACTCAACACAAGGACTCATTTCTTCTTTATAATTTTGAAACTCTTGAAGACTCTCAGGTTGTATATCAACTATTATAATCTGATTTTTGTTCTCAAGGGATGCATTATCCTCAATTTCCTTCTCCTTCTTAGTGATGCCAAGACTAGGCATCTTGTAATTAGGTGACTTATCCCAATGAGGATGTGAAGGAGTTATATTTTCTTCAAGCAAGAGTTCTAAATTCTTATCAACCAAATGATCCTCTTTAATTTCCTATACCATAGGTGTATCAAGGCAAAGAGTGATGGGGTGAGGGAAAGATGAAAGAGTTGGTGGAGGTGGCACATAAAACTCAACATCAGATTGAGAATGAATTATAGGGGATATTTTTGGGAGTTCTTAAGGAAGGGGAGGTAGACCTTGGGATAAAATAGATTGGTTTTCTTCCTTCCATTTGACAATCTCTTCATTGAAATCTAATTTATATTGAGGAATATCTTGAGGAAGGTTAGATGGGGTGTGTTTAAGCATAGGATCTTCTTTTAGCTTTAAACCTTCCATCATACATTGACTCAACAATTTAATTCTCAACTCTAACTCCTCAATTTTCTTGGCTAGGTTATCTTATAAAAGTCTCTCTTGAAGTTGATAGGCATTTTCATGAGGATGACAAGTACCAGAGGGTTGATATGTAAAATAAGAGGTCTCTTGAGGAAGGGTGGGAGGGGCTTGTATAATATCAAGGTTTTTCTCAAATTTACACTATTTATCAAGGATTTTATCCCCTCTCTTTTCCCATGATTCCAATACCTTATTCTAGCTTAGGATGTTAGGAATATGAGTCTCTTTGTGAGGTAGTTATGCAATTTGAGGAGTGGATGAAGTGTTTAAGAAACTTGGGATCTCCTTAGGCTTGGATTATCCACCTTGTCTCCAACTTATAATTTCATATCTAAATGCCTCTTCTTGAGGTAGTGATGCAATGGGAGAGGGAAATGAAGCATTATATTCCACTTCCTTTGCTAATGAGATGGACTGATGCATCTACTTATTGGGTAACTAAATATACCTATCAATTTTGGCTTTAAAAACCAAGTTTTTCTTTCCAACTCTCTTTTCCAACTAAATATCCCACTAAGCATGCCAAGAAATATTTTCACTTGGATTTCAACCCTTTGAGGAGATGTCTCAACTCTCCTCATCCAAGTGGCACAATTGAAACACCTCTAGGTTGTGGGTAGCCTAAGAATGAGATGAATCTCTAGATAAGGCTAGCTCCCTTGATGTACCACTTATAAATCACTAATACACCTATGATTGTAAGGAAAAGATAAATAAAAATGAAACTAAACCATCCTAAAGGTGGTGATACACCAAATTTAATGATAACTAGCAACTAGCTTCTTGTCACACATGAGACCAAGAGACTAAATAGACATACACTTCTCTAATCTAAATTTTCTCACATTAGTATTTCATTATGAGGTTATGATGAATGTTTAGGATAGGAAGATTAGACAAAAGTCCTAGAATGACAATATTTAATGGACTAACTCACCAAACCTTGACATTCCATATAACACTTCACATGACCTACAAGAAGAAGCTTTCAAAATGCAAATAAGTGAGAAAAAGAAACAATAATGCTAAGGAAACAAAACTCATCACTAAGAAAGATAAATCATTCAAGTGAACACACTATGAATAGTCATAGAGGTAAAATTAGTAGTCTTTATTGATATTATGGTATTAAAATTAATAGGGCTTCACCATACTTAGGTGGAGCATATTTTATAAAGGCCAAAATGGCTAGTTCTTATTGAACTTGAGAGAGAGAAGAGAAGAAAGAAGTCCAAAGATCATAAGGAAAATAATCAATTTGAGAAAATGGTTTACATTTAAATGAGAGGATAATGTGAAAATTATCATGCAAAGTTAGAAGAGACAAGTGGCAATCCAAGGCAAGAAACTCTTGAAATGTGGCATGAAATTCCCTTTTTTGGCTCAAAAAACTACCTTCATCATTCACCTCTATTGGAAAGTCCAAAAAATAACTAGGGATATATCTCATGATTTGAATGAGAGTGAATGGTTTCAAACATGTTTCTCTATGCATTAGTTGTATTCTTAATCACCTAGATTTTTTTGAAAGTGAGCCATCACTACCTGCAGTCAAAGAAACTCCTATTTTACACACCTCTCACATTTGGATTCAAAATTGGATTCATTTTTAAACTAAAATAAATTTAATTGAGTTTATGACACTTATAAATACCCTTCATGGACCTAGCCTACTCAACTAGACCTTAAACGTCCATTCACTTGAAGTTCTCACTCTTCTCACTATCATGCTCACTATGCTAGTTCTAACTGGCTGAGATAAGAGATATTTTTGAGACAATTAGGAGTTTTTATGAATAATTAAATGGACATAGGTAGTTAAGATAAGTCTCTATCTTCTTCCCAGGTTTATTTCATCTCTTGAAACCTCCTAAAACCTACATAATGCATAAAATAGTCAATAAAATAAATTGTGTACCCTATCCATATAGGTATGAAACAACTAAATTGGATTTTAATGGTATCTAGAGAGTCATATATAAATTTAAATCATTTAAGAATCTAATATATTCCATTTTGATTCATTTCCTTCATTGTTTTCCCAATTAGGTTCTTAACTAGGGTTTGTAGGGTTTTGAGTGCCTTAGGATCTAAAGCTTTGTTCATAGATATGAAATGTTATAATTTAAAAAAATCACAAGATAAATTTTTAGGACCTTTTTTTAACATATCCAAACTTCTTGGATCTCCATGCATAGTTTCCAAGGAGATGCAAGTATTTTAACTTAGCCTATTGAGCTTGTTTTTCCATTTCTTGTAATCCTGTGTTGGTTCCAAGACAAAAGTGGATTTAATTATGACTTATCTACATTAAAAAAACTTTTAAACACTTTAAATTAACTCATAAACATTTATAAATGTATTATAATCCTCATATCATGGTATAAGTGAAAATGACTCTTCATTTGGCTTATAGGCCTAACCATGCCTAATAAGCCTACCTACAACCTTGAGGATTTTGAACACCCTATTTATTTTCATACTTATTTACAAGGTCTATTATGTTTTTTTATTTCATTAATATTCCCAAGTCACCATATAACACTATAAGTACTCCTCATCTATTCTTCTCATTCACCAACTAGGCCTAGTTGGAGCTTGCCTGGTTGAGTTGTGCATAGTAAAATTTTGATCATTTTGAGAAGTATGAATTTATGTGAATTATTAATATCACTTATACATATTTAATACACCTTAAAATAAATTCCTTTATGTCTCAAAACCCTCCTATTAGTTCCTTTACTCATTTCAACATCTTTTTCTTGTCTTGCCAAAATCCTGATTTTCCTGACTTACTAACCTCTAAGACAAAATAGTGAGGTATATCCCTCTTATACAAGGAAATAAATAAGATTTTATAAGTTTTATTATGACATAAATACCCTATTCACAAATTTTTTTCCCTTTATCATGTCATTTGACCCCCCAACTCCTCAAAAGTCCAAGATAGACTTGGAAAAAGGTTCTATCTATAGGGGTTTCATCATATGAATTATGGAATGTATTACATAACCATTTATATTATTATTTTGTGTTATATTATGGTTTATAAATTACATAATAACCTTAACCAAGGTTTTATAATCCAATTCATCACCCTAATCCTCTACATTCTTCAGTTGAATGCCTAGTTCAACTTAGAACTAACTATTCTCTATCTCAGAACAGGGGCACACCTATAGGTTACCTTGCATAGTTTAAGCTTTAAAAACATTTAAAAATATTAATTTAATATTTACATGGTAATTTGGAATTTTTTTGGACCTATTCTCACCTTTTTTAGGCTAGATCATCACCTAGACCCCATGTTTAGCTTATTGTTTGCCTACAGTCAGCTATAGGTGAGTATTTTTGAGTGAAGGGACACCTATAGGTGTATATGAGACAAAGAACATAATTCTAAACTTATTTAAATTACCCTTGGATCAATAATTCTCTATTAAACCATATAAAACCATTCAATCATAGAGGCATGATTTCATACTACACCCTTGGGTGAATACGTTCTTTTATAACTCAAGGCATGTAGGTGAATAATTTTTTGAATTAGACTCTAAATGGCTCATATCCAAATATATTGATGGAATTTTTACTTATTGATATGAATTTTCACTTGAATAGATAGCTTAAACATTAATAATACCCCATTTTACACTTCAAGATGCTAGGATCACTTTGGAATCTCCAACCCTATAGACATTACTATTTGAAATTAGTGTTTAAGAGTACATATTGGAGCTCTTCAACAATCAACTTACACTAATATTCCACCCTCAAATATATATATATATTATATGGATAATACTAGGTTTAATAATCAAGATGCATAAAATTAGTGTTAACCTTATTGTATGCCCTTGAAAAAATGGCCTAGACCTCTATTTTGGTATTTTTGGGGAAATGTCCCTAAGTCTACAGTCATTTTTCCTTTAAAAGTTACTCACAGTTGGACTACCAAATTATATGCCACATATGTTTAACATGATCCCTTCAATATGTTATGATCCCAAAAGGAGTTTCACCACTAATTTAAATACTCCCATATGACATCTTAAGTCTCTATGTTACCACCTATACATGAACATTTTCATGTTTATAGGCAGTGAGTACAGGCATAAATAGTGTGTGTTGAACTTGACCTTCTAATTATTTTTGACCTATCTCAAAGATTTAAAATAGACTCTTCTTATTACTTAGGACCTTTTTCAGATCAATTACTCTTTCTTCCAACATGAATGGTCCCTATGAAGGTAGTTATATGTGTATTTTGAGTTACTTACAAGCAGTGAGCAAAATTGTGAACTATACTCATGGTGTATGAGCCTCCAACAACAATTGTATCTTATTAAAATGTGAAAATGGATCCCATTCAATCTATAAATATTTATTAAAAGTCAAAAACTTCATTTTAACATGACACTCCCTCTCTATGGGACCTATAAGTGTACATTCATGGCAGACTATGTGTATGTGTGGCATATGACTGCAAACTATGAAGATTTATTTTTAGAGTGAAGTTAAAAGTTAAAGGTTAAAGGTAATAAATAGAGAATTTAAAACATGGAAATTAACCTATCACAACCCCCTAAAGTCATTACCAAAACATGAAGATTTTGTAGATACTGGGAGCCTACCTACAATATAGAAAGGTACTTCCTCTTGCAACATAAGATACTTATCTTATCCAAAAAACTTAAAACATGAAACAAATCATGGATAAAATTTTAGGAGAGATAAAAAAATCATCTAAAATCAATTCCATTTGTTGTATTGTATGGAATTCTCCAAACCAAAGCAAAACCTATAGGGCGCATAGATTAATAAGTAAATTGGATAGGTCAACTTCTTAGGAATGGTTCATAAAGCATAGATCACCATTAATCTACAAAAAAAAACATAAAATTGAATCTAAATTAGTGTGGAATATTTCCCCAAGATCAATTTTTTTGAAACCTCCCCTGTTGGCCATACCAAGTACAAACCTACTGACTAGTTCTATGTGCATGGAAGGGTGAAGAAGGATTAGAATGGTTTTATCTCAATTTTGACACTTAAAAAGTAGTTAAAAAATGTAAATGTGTTTTAGGAAGATAAATATTCATATCATAACCTTATCCCACGTGTCACATTTATTTATGGGCCATACAAGTGCCAAACTCCTCCTTTTTCCAAGAAAATTGCTCTTTCTTTTGAAGAACCTACCAATTTTCAATTAAAAATAGTTATTTAAGACTTATTAGGACACATGGGACATTACATAACCTTTTAAAACCTTAAAATTTCCTAATGAGGATTTAAAAGTCATTTAATGCTCTATATTGACCCCCAAAATGACTCTAAAAGACATAAGGATTAAAATGACTAATGACCAAGGCTAATATGACATGGAATGACATCAAAAGATGTATAATACACCTTATGACAAAATATTACACCAATAAAAACAACGAAATATCAATTTTTTACCTAAAACAGTCCTAATTTGACCTGCAAGGTCAAATTTGGTCAATAATACTAGTACTCTAAAAAGGGATCAAGCTCAATGTAGTTCTCCAACCTAGGACTTGATGCAAGTGTAAGTGAATGATAGAATGTGTTGAGAATTATCATTGATTATTGATTATCAATATTAATTTTTTAATTTATGTCAAAGGTTATTATAAAGGTGCATTATCAAGTAAGCTTTGAGGTATATGTATAATTAGTTCTTATGCCAACATAGTGAGTATTGTTGTTGTGTGAGAATAGTGATGTGAGAGTACTATTTGAGGCATGTGCTTATTTCAGCTTGAGAAATATAATTGAGATGAGGATGAGTAAGTATATATTAGTATGCCAAGTTTTAATCATCTTTAAATTATTTTTTTAGACCTTGTGAGATGGTATGTGTAGGTATCATGATGAAATGAGTGAGATTTAAAGAAAAAGTTGTATGCTCTGAAGATATATGTAAGTAGCTATGAAGATGATCCAAATAAGATATGAAGATACTTAGTAAAGATTAAAATAATAATTAACATTGTTTGATCATGATAAAGGTTTTTGAGTTTGTACATGAGGTGTTGAGGGCCTTGAAATGATTAAAAGGTCAACTCTTAAGATCTATGTATGCAGCTTTGAAGATGCTACAAAGATCCTTAGTTGGGATCTAAAGATCTATAAGTAGATATGAAGAAGCTCTGTTGAAGATAAAAATATGTGTTATTTAATATTTTAATAATAATTATTGTATGAGGTTTCTTGAGTATACACAAAAGGCACTAGAACATAGGAGAGTGTCAAGGTGAAGTCTATAGGGATAAGTACTTTAGTCCAAGTCTATATCTAGACTAGTTCTAGATATTGCTTGTTGTAATGAGACATCATGAGATGTTGACAAGATATATCAATAATTTTTTATAGTATTTAATCATGATATGATAATTTTTGGCATATATATGGGGTGTTAAGAGCTTGGATGGTGGTTAGAAGGTTAACTTTAAGACCTAATGTGACTGGTAGGTCAAGGCCTAAAAAGCAAAAAGAGAGATGGTGGCTAGATGGGATATCAAGATCAATTTACATGACATAGGTGAGAGGGTGAACATTGACATATGTGAGTCAAGTTATTTCTATCATGTGCATGAAGTTTTAGGTCATGGTTTATAAGAAAAGGATTGAAAAGTGTTTCAAGGTTTCCCAAGTGCACAAAATGAAGAGATATCTACCTAAAAAAGTTTGTTAAGTGCTCATTATCATGTAACTCATATAAATGAGAATCTAAGTTTTTAATGTTAGATAATTAAGGGTTCTATATAAAAGTTCCAGGCATTGGTTTTTGTAAAGAAGAGCTAAGTTTTATGAATGATCATTAAGACTAGAGGTTGGTCTAAACCCTCAAAGAACCCTAACAATGACATGATATTAAATATATTATTATAAATAGATAATAATAGTTTGATATATATATTTAAGTTATTAGAGGTTAATTTTAAATCTCCAAAACATCTTCAAGTGTGATTGGTTTCTCAGGTGAGTGATCAGACCCTATAGGAAAGTGTTTATTTTTCAAAGATTTATTACAGAAGGTAAAGTTAATAAATTCAAAGTTATTAAGTGGATGAACATAAAAGTGTGAGAATTTTATTTGTTTTACATGAGGTTTTTTTTACAGGTTTCATATCTTGGGTGTGCCAATTTGGTGATCTAGTTTGACCAGTTGTTAATAGACCCAATGGTGCAAATAGTAAGAAAATTAGGCAAAAGTGAGAAGATGATTCCTGATTTGTTTTCATGTAAAAGTGATGGATTGAATTTAATTATGATGTTATTTTTTACTTTAATAATATATCCATGCTTTTTATAATTTTTTAAATAAGTATAAGAGGTTAGAACATTGAAGCCAAAATGGCTTATCTAGCTAAGTGAAGTTTGTGAGAGAGAAGATCAATAGATTAGTCTGCAAGACCAATAGTTTTCATTAGAGATCATGATATGATTGATTTATGTTTATATAAATATTTTATAAGATATTTATAATTCATTAAAATCCCTTAAATTCACTCAATAAGGTGTCATAAGTTCATGTTTCCTTGACTATGTTTTGAAGTTAGTTGGCAGTTCTAAGTGGTATCTTACAAAGAAGAGGTTAAGCATGTATACCCTAATTTGAAGAATTTTATGAATTTTGTGATGAAAATAAGGTCATGAGGTTTTTTAATATTTTATTCATTTCCATTATTTTTTTGAAAAAGATTTTTTATGCTTCATTTGTTTAAGATATTCTTTGTGTTTGAACATGTCTTTTATGAATAGTGTTTTGAGAAAAGGTTCAAATGGTGGTTGGACCTAAAATGTGTTGTGGATCTAAAGTGAAGTTTTATAAGGTATATTTTAGTGTAATATTATGTTTTTTTTTTCTATTTTATGTGTTTTAATATGCTTCAATAAAGATCAAAGGGTAACATGTTGTTAAGAAGACTCATTAAGTCTCCATAAAGCCTAAAAGAAGAGTAAGGGTTAATTGAGCTATGGCTGACCTAATTTATTGGTTGATTAATGATTAAGACATGATATTTTAAATATTATAACTCTATTATATGTATTATCTAATAAAATATAATAATTTGTGGCCAAATAATAAGGATATGATCAAATGAATTGTATAAAAATAAGGCTAATTAGGCCTATTTGGTGTGCTTAGAGAGAGTAGAGAACAAATTAATGATATAGATCACTTGTGAGTATAAGGAGGTCATGTGAATTGTAAAATAAGTGTTATGAATATCTACATAGGTTATAAATATGATGATCAATTTTATAAGACCTAATCAAGCCATGAAGAGGGTTAGTTGAGAGAAGAAGGCTAGAAGCTAGTTTGAGAGGGATAGAAGTGAGTGAAGAGCTAATAATTAATATCATAATTTTTTATATTTAAAAAAAGGGTTTATAAATATTATCAATTTTTTTAAGTGGATTATTTTGTGCTAACTCATCTAGGGGGTTGGTGCCTCATTACAAATGGGTCCTTGTTAAAGCCTAACTGAGTTGGTGCTTAGCTAGTTGGGTTGGTACTCCATGTGGAGTTGGTGATTCACTAAATATTAATGTTTGTCTTATAATATTTTAGTCCATTTTAATCATCAATGGGATATATTAATTTTAATTATTTCCCATGTATATGATTTGTTCATGTGTTTCATGCTCTTATGATTTGGTGTTTATGCTTGCTATGATGTACATCCTTGTTAGAATGGTTCATTTATGTTTAAATGGAATTGAATTAAAATATTATAAATATCTATTCACTAGTACATGATATTATAGATTGGTCTTTTGAATCAGGTCTAAAATCCTAAGGGAGATCCTAAGAAGTAAGGATGACTAGTCAGTAAGCTCAAGGTGGTTTATCTACCAGTAAAGCTCTATTGTTCAATGGATCTAACTATGCCTCTTGGAATGTTATAATTAAGATATATTTTATTTCACAAGTACATGATATTTGGTAGTAACTTTTGGATGGTTATATTTCACCTCCTATTCCACCAATAGATGTAGTAGGTAAGAAGGCTAGTGAAAATAACTCCAAAGAAATGAATTCCATTCTTTGTGGCTTATCAGAGGTATAAATTATGAAGGTAATGCACTATGAATCAACCAAATAAATATGGAACAAATTTAAGACTATATATGAAGGAGACACTAAGGTGAATATTTATAAGTTGCATACCCACTGAAGATAGTTTGAAATCTTGAAGATGAATGAAGATGAAACCATTTCATCTTACCTATTGAGGGTTGATGAAGTTATCGATACCATTAGAGGATTTGGAGAAGTGAAATAATATATTATTTTTAAAAAGGTGTTAAGATCACTAACTACTAATTTTGACTCTAAGGTGTTTTTATTAGAAGAGATTCAAGATTTAGACAAGCTAGAGATGGATGGGCTTCATGGCATCTTGACTACCTATGAGATGATAACAAATGAAGGAAGACCTCCCAATAAAGATGCAGCTCTCAAAGTTGAAAAGAATTTAAATGATAATAATTTCAAAGATGAGGTATGTTTAGATATTGATGATGATGAAATCATATTTATGTTTTCTAGGAAGTTAAGGTTTGGCTCAGGTAAGTACAAGGGTAAGTTACCCTTCAAATGTTTTAGTTGTGGTAATATTGGTCACTTTGCAACCAAGTGTCCTAATAAATATTAATTTGAGCATAATTAAGGATATGATAAACATCATGGAGATAACATAAAGGCCTATAATTCATTCAATATCAAGATAAGATTGTATACCAAAGAAAAAAATAATGCCTCAAATGAGATTGAAAGGAGTTATTTTAAAAGTGATGATGAATTTGTTGATCAAGTTGGAAATGAATTCCTATTCATGACCAAAGAATTAAGTTTTTCCCAAGAATAATAATGCATGAATTTTGGAGATATGTATGACAATGAAGAATGAGAAGCTAAATTAGATCTTGAAGCTAGCTCATGAGTACTTTATAAGAGTTAAATCTTGTGAAGATGAAGAATAAGAAATTTAAGTCATTAGTTCAAGAATATGAGGAACACATTAGTTTTTTTGAAAAAATACTAAGTGGAAATACCAAGGAGTATGAAGAGATAATCTAGTAAGTAGAAACCTAGATGGATATTATACTAGTAAGCCTAAAGGATAAATAGGAAGAGTACATCAAATATGCAACCAAAATAGATTCTTTGAAAGATGAGTTGGATCAAGAATCTATAAAGATGAATATATTTGTGAAATTTGAAAAGATCACTAAGGCTCTAGATGATATCTTGAGTAGCCAAAAGTTTTTAAGTGATGGGACACATCTTGGTTTAAAATAAGACCAAAAATATTCACCTCAAATCAAAAAGAATATTGTTTAAGACAACAAGGTCAACATGAAAAGACCTATCAGACAACCCAATGTTATAAGGTATGCTAGTTATTTTAATGGTTACTATTTTGTATGTAGTCAATTTGGTCATAGAATAAGACAATGTAAAAGACCCTCCAAGAATGATTACTCATGGAACTATGGAAGGAATCACAATTCAAATTATAAAAATGGTATATATAAGATGGTCTATTATAGATATCATAATATAGGACTTATTACAATATTTTATCCTAATAGAGTTAAAATGTCATCAAGTCAAAATAGGAAGTTTGGAGCTCCTAAAATGTAAGAAAGAAGGAAAATGAATGTATGGAAACCAAAGGTAGTAAAGATAAGTCATGATCAGTGTATAAGCTCAAGTGGAATACTTGCTAAAATAGATCATGCCTCAAGTTTGAAATCAAGATAGGAATGTCTATTGTTAGGTCACATTGATAATCAAATGGTTGATGATGAGATCAAGCCTATAATTCCAATCAAGCCCATAAGGACAATGAATAATGTTTAGTCTTATGAAAGTGTGGAGATATGGGAATCTCTTGAGTTCATGATGTTTTAATGCCCTATGAAAAGGGGTAGATCCATTAAGATTAATTAAGACATTATTCTATCATCAAAAACCTAAGGTTGTGGTGAAATAAGGTTTGATTTTGAAAATATTCTAGGTTGTATGTATTATAAGCAAAGAGATGAATATGGATATTATCTATTCCTGTGTTGGTATCTCTGAGGTTAAAAATGTAGTCAATTGGTGAATGAGACATAAGATTTTTGTATCTAATTGTGTGAGTAGTTGATTTTGATCTATGAAAACAAAGGGGGAGTCCCTAGTTTTATAGTTGGTGTCAAGAATGGGATAGCCTTATGTAGTCAATATTTTCATCTTCTCTAATCATGACAAGGAAGGTAAGTGATCTTTAGTTTTAGTCTATTTAAAGGAGATATGCTTGGTCTAAGGGGGAGATTGGTAGATCTAAATTATTTAACAATAAATTGGTTTATTTTGATATCATAATAGAAGTATGCATGTATTAAAGATATCATATGGTTGATATTATTCATAAATTTTGTTTGTTGAGTTTTTGATGGACCAGTAGGGAGATTGACCTAATTGAGAGAAGTTTTTGAGAATGGCTATCATAAGTGGTTTCCATATTTTCTAAATACCATGTGTCATCTAGTATCTTTGATAGGTATTATCATCTCAGAGGGAGAAAGTATTATTTGAGTAGTTATAGGTGATCCTTGATGTCTACTATTAAATAGAAGCATGGTGGATGCTTGGCTTGAGGAGGAGCTATTAAGGTTGCTAACTAAGCTTGATCTGTGTCGAAGTGATCTTGTAATTTGAGTTAATTATAAAAGATATGATAGTTATGGAAGACCTTTGTAATTAATTTAAAATGGGAAGAAAGATTAGAAAGGAATATAAAATCTAAGAACTAGGTCTAAGAGATGATTGCCATCAAGAGTGGTTGACATAGTTTTATGAGTGTGAATACATAAATGATAGGGAGAGATTTTTGAGCATTTACATTTATTTTTGAGTCTTGATATTAATGTTTTACTTGATGTCAAAGGTTCTTGTGAATTTTTATGGTCACGTAAGCTTGGAGGTATGTGTATGATGAGTTGGTATGCCATCATAGTAAGTGTTATTGTTGTATGAGAGAAGTGATGTGAGAGTGCTATTTGAATAATGTTGTTATGTCAAATTGAGAAATATCATTGAGATTATAATGAGTAACTATAGGTATATATGTCAAGTGTCAATCATCTTACAATGATTTGTCTAGAACTTGTAAGATGGTATGTACAGGTAGCCTAATGAAATGAGTGATCTCCAAAGAAAAAGTTATATGCTCTAAAGATCTATGTAAGTAGTTATGAAGATGCTCCAAATAAGCTAAAAATATCCTTAGTAAATCTCCAAATAATACTTTATATTTTTTTATAATGATATAGGTTGCCTAAGCATTTAGATGAGGTGTTTAGGTCCTTGTAAATTATTAAGAGGTTCACTCTAAAGATCTATGTATGCAGCTTTGAAGATGTTATAAAGATCCTTAGTCAAGCTCTAAAGATCTATAAGTAGCTATGAATATGCTCTATTGAAGATATGAATATGTTTTAGTGAATATATAAAGAAGAGTGAGTGTATGAGGTTGGTTTATCATACATAAGAGGCATTGGAGCATAGGATAGTATCAAGGTGAAGTCTAGAGGGGTAAGTACTTCAATCCAAGTCTACAACTAGAGTAGTTCTAGATCCTTTTTAGCCTAATGAGGCATCATGAGATATTGAAAAGACATATTAAGAATGTTTGATAGTAGTTAATCATGATAAGAGATTTTATGGAATATATGAGGTGATAAGAGCTTAGATAGTGGTTATAAGGTCAACTTCAACACCTAATGTGACTGGTAAGTTAAGGCCTAGAAAGCAAAAATAGAGATGGTGGCTAGATGGGATATCAAGACTAGTTTTCATGACATAGGTGAGAAAGTGAACAAGTATAGAAGTGATTCAATTTATATTTATCATGTGCATGAATTTTTAGATCACGGTTTACAATAAAAGGCTTCAAAATTGTTTCAAGGTTTCTCAAGTGTACATAATGAAGAGTTATCTACTCGAAGAGGTTTGTCAAGTGCTCATTGGCACGCAAAATATATACATGATAATATAAGTTATTAATGGTAGATAAGGAATGGTTATAACTCAAATTTCCAAGAATTTATTTCTAGAAAGAGGAACTAAGTTTTATTAATGATTGTTAAGACTGAAAGTTGGTCTAAACCCTCAAAGAACCCCAACAATGACCTGATGTTTAAGATCTTGTTCAAAAGAGCTCAAAATGGTTTCATATGGATATTTAAGTGATTTTAGGTTGTGTTAAACTCTCCTATACCTCTCTAAGTGTGATTGGTTTCTCAGGTGAGTGAGCAGACCCTATAAGAATGTGCTTGCTTTTTAGATATTTATTGTAGTAGGCAAAGTTAACAAAGTCAAAATTATTAAGTGTATGAAGATCAAAGTGTGAGAATTGTATTTATTTTTCATGAAGGTTTATATATATTTTATAGATATCAGGTTTGAAAATTTGTTTATCCAAATTGGCTAGTCGCTAATAGACTTAATGGTTAAATAGTAAGAAAATTAGGTAGAAGTGAGAAGATGATTATTGATGTGTTTTCATGTAAGAGTGATGGATTGAAGTGCATGATGATGTTATTTGGGACTTGAATAATCTATCCATGATTTTTATAAGTTTTTAATCTATTATAATATGTTGGAACATTAAATCCAAAATGGCTTATCTCGTTGAGTGAAGTCTGAGAGAAGATCAATAGATTAGTCTACAAAACCAATAGTTTTCATTAGATCTCATGATCTGATTGGTTTAAGTTACTCTAAATGTGGTATAATATCTTTTTAATGCATTAAAATCCTTTTAATTCATTAAATTAGGTGTCATAAGGTCATGTTTCCTTGATCATGTTTTGAAGTTAATTGGTAGTTCAGAGTGAGCATCTTATAGAGAAGAGGTTGAGCCTGCATACCTTGAGTTGAAGCATCTAATGGATTTTTTGATGACCCTAAGGTCATTATTTTTCTTAATATGTGATTTATTTCCATTATTTTTTGTAAAACTAGTGTTTATTCATTAATTGTTTAAGATAGATTTTATATGTTTGCATAGGCCTTTTATGAATAGTGTTTTGAGAAAAGGTTCAAATGGTGGTTGAACCTAAAAGGTGTTTTGGATCTAAAGTGAATTTGGATAAGGTCCATTTTAGTGGAATATTATGTGTTCCTACTATTTGAGGTTTTTTAATATGATTCAAGAAAGATTAAAGGGTAATGTGTTGTTAATAAGACCTATTAGGTCTCCATAAAGCTTAAAAGAAGAGTAAGGGTTAATTAAGCTATGGCCAACCTAATGTATTGGTTGATTCATGATTAAGGCATGATATTTTAAATATTTCAAGACCTATTATATTACCTACCCAATAGAAGATAATAATGTGTGGTTGACTAAGAAGGATATGATCAAGTGACTCATATAAAAATAAGGCTAATTAGGCCTATTTGGTGTGCTTAGAGAGAGTAGAGAATAAGCAAATGATATAGATCATTGGTGAGTAAAAGGAGGTCATGTGAACCATCACATAATTTTCATGAATATATGTAGAGGTTATACATATGAGGATCAAGGTCTAAAGACCTAATCAAATCATGAAGAGGGCTAGTTGAGAAAAGAAACATAGAAGTTAGTTTGAGAGGGATAAAAGTGAGTGAAGAGATGAGAATGAATATCATCATCAGTTGTATAATTAAAAAAGGTTTATAAATATTATCAGGTGTTTTAGGTGGATGAGTTGGTGTTGAGTTTTCTAGGGGGTTTGGTGCCTCCTTATAAGTGGGTGTTTTTAAAAACCTAGATGAGTTGGTGCTTAGCTAGTTGGGGTTGGTGATTTACTAAAGATTTGTATTTTTCTTATATGAATATATTCCATTTTCATTATTAGTGGGTTTTCTTCCCTTTAAGGTTTTCCAATGTATATGTTGTGTTCATGTGTTTCAAGCTCTTATGATTTAGTGTTTATGCTTGCTAAGATGTACATGATTGTTAAAGTGGTTCATGTATGTTTAAATGGAATCAAATGAAAAGTTTTTAAAGACTAATTAACCCCCCATCTAAGTCATTTATATTTAAAAAGAGTGATAGTTTTCTTGAATTCCTTGAATGTGCTTAAGCTTTGAAAGGTTTTTAAACTAGGCTTAGGGCTACTGTATATGGTAGTATGTAGAAGTAGGGTAGAATAGGGATCAAAGACCTTGATTTTGCTCAAATTTAAATTTCATTTAAATATATTTTATTTTAGACACTATAATCATTCACCATAAGTATCTTATGACATGTGCATTATGGTTGTGTCTAAAATCCTGAAATCCTAAAATTGGCTAAGTTTGGTATCATGAAATTATAAAATAGGTTAAGTCTAAAATGTGGAAGATTCCTCTAAAACCTATAATTTTCATCATAACTCCTAGAGGTCTGAAACCCCTCTCAAACATTTAAAATTTATATACATAAAATATAACTTAAAGTATAAGTAAGTAAATTTCTATATATAAATGCCAACTTATAAAAGAAGTAAATGTTTATTTTATGTATATACTACCTAGTTCACCCATGCTAATTAATTTTACTAATTACCATAATAATTATCTTAAATACTCATAATCATAAAATATCTAAACAAAATCAATTTTAACAAAGTAAATATTTATCTTGAACAACCTCCCTCAAAATCAAAACCCATGTAAACAACTGAGCTTTATATTTAGCTAGTTGGTTTCACAGTTGAAAATAACTAAGAAAAATTTATCTAAAAAGAGAAGAATCATTATTGATCTTCCTAAAATCACCATCGATGCATTTTGGATCGACATCGATTATATATACCTATGCATTGCTCTTTACAAGGGAAGTGATTTTGATTGGAGAAACACTGATGAAATTTCCATTACCTTTGTTACTAATGTTGTGTGGAAAGCTATGTTGTAAAAAAAACCTTATTAGCCTTCAAAAAAATTAGAATTCAAAATATCTATATCAACCCCATTTAAGGATGGTATCACAATCTAGGTAAGCTTATTTGGTTTTCTTGATAATCTTCTATTTCTATTATATCATTTATTCCTATTTAATTTTGTCTAAATTCCTAGATCACCTTAGATCCTTCTAGATCTATCATTTAGTAGTCTATTTTAGCATCCAAAATTTATATCATAATCAACATCAATCCTAATTCAAATTAACATCTATCCTAATTAAAATTGACATAAATCCTAATTTGAATCGATGTTGATTCATAAAATCAACATTGATCTGCATGATTGATATTGATCACTGGTTGAATTATCTTTGTTCTGAGACTAAAATTTGTTTTTGTTAGCATCTCTATTACTCTTATTTATTATGTTTATTCTACTCTTTAATCTTTGTTAAACATCCCTTTTATCCCTATAACATCCTTAACCATATAAAACCATCTTATATCCTTTTAAGATCTTTCTTTAATCCCTTGCACTCAGAGTTATATCCATCCATATAGAATCAACATCGACTAATACAAGATCGACACTAATTATAGATTTGATACTGATTCTAGGATAATCAACATAGATCCCTATGTTTTTAACTTTCTATGTACAACCTCAGATTTTTTAAAAACTTGAAATTATATATATATATATATATATATATATATATATATATATATATATATATATATATATATATATATATATATATCTTGATCATCTACATCTATTTATCTTGTTTATCCCATTCATATATCTTAAATAATCTATATGAATCTATCTTATCAAATATATTTAGCATGGTATAAATCTCATTTATCAATTTTATCCACTTGATTTCATAAACAATGGAATGACATCCTTCTAAGGAAGTGTACCACTTCTTAGAATTGATATTTTACCAGGCAATCCACCCATCTATCTTATTAATCAATCTTGTCTAAGTTGTCTTTGTTGTACAAGTAGTCCTTCCTAGCGAAAAGGATCTTCTACCTCCATGGATCAATAGTATGCATCCCCATTCATAGGTATTCCTATTTAAACCATGTATCATTTCTATTTTTAGTAATTTATTTTTATTAATGAACTAAAAATTACTAAAACATTTGCATCTATTTTCCATATAGTCAATAGTGATAAATTAGACTTGTATTTATAGGTTTCTATTTCTTGTGCAGATAAGAAAATATACTTATGCCACCCTTAAGAGGGACACACATTTGAAAAAGTATCCATTGAGAAGAGCTAGGGTTAAGGATAGTAGCACCCATTTGGGGACACTAACATGATGTGGTTATAGTGTCCCAAATTTGGTGATAATGTCCTCTTTGTACACTATTGAATAAATTGGATTATAATATGATATGACAATTATGGGATTGTGTTTTGACTAGTTAAAGGTGATTGTGGTCTATTCAATGACTAGAAAAGTGAGTCTAAGGCTCTATAATGGGTCTATGGCTAATATAGGAATAGGGTAACTCAAGCAACACTCTTAGCATCAAATTACCACTTTTATGTGATTAAATACCCACATTTATGTTAGTAATGAAACAAAGCAAAATGACTAATATAAAGGAAAAGGAAGCATACCTAGACTTACCTTAGAAGTGAAGCCCATGTAGTTGAGTCTGAATATGCAAATTTGGGTATATATTGTGTAACATGATATAAAGTAATTATCTATAATGAAACATGAAAAAATTAGTTCTTACTTAAGAGATGATCAAAATTATAGGACTATGTTGAAATGAAGTAACTAAGTAAAAAAAGAGGAAAATAATGACTACATATCATTAGGTACGTGAACCAATGCATGGACCTAGTGATAACCTATGTGTGTGAGTGTCATAGTAATCATATAATTCAATATATTGGATTGATCTGAAAGATTTATCAATACTCATATGGGTGGCTCAATAACTCAATCTAGTTTTTACCCACCCCTGCTCGATATATCTTGATATCTATGAATAGTTTAGATAAGACTGTAAGTGTTTACAATGCTCTCATGTAGATGGATAAAGAATTCAAGTAGGCCATGACTCCATAATTTACCACATATGTAAATTAGATGCATTTGTAACTTTATTATGAAAAGTGTTGAAAGTGTATAACTAAGTAAATCTAATTATGTGTTTGGCTCCATGACCACTCAGGTATATTAGGTAGCTCTAGGCCACTCAAGAATGCCAACCACTACATATGGAGTAATTAATTAATATTTTGAGAACTTGGAATGTGATATCAAGTGTATATAACTTAGAAAATGACATGGAGTTTTCCATTCCATCTAATAAACCTATGTGTAGTTGAATATATGAAAACTATATCACACACATGCCCCAAATTTGGTATCTGAGTATACTAAATCTAAATTGAGAATGTAATAGCTAAATATGTATCATAGATATGAAATTATGAGTCATCATGTTGTGCATGATGCCCTAAAATTTGAGTAATTGGTATGAATATGAGCTGAAATGAATGTATTTGAGCTAAATCTAAACATAACTACCAAACATGTGACTATATCTATACACATCTTTATTATAACAAGTGTATTGGTCTAAATGATATAGACTATCCTAAATCTAGGGCTATTTAAAGTAGTACCCTATAGTGGACAATAACACCATGTGGTCTAGTGTCCCAATATAAGCACTAATGTTTGATTGGTCTATTTTTTGAGTGATTTGAACTAAATTTTGAGTCTCTATTTTATTCTTTTTGCCCTATGTCTAATGTCTAAAACTGATCTTATATGTTGAAATGTGTTTATGGTTACAAATTTTGGAGCCTAATCATTGTGATAAACCCTTATGAATGCCCCATTTTTTGTGTTTAGTTATGAAATCTATGTAATAATTTCCCTCTAAAGAAGTATCTCTATAAAATGTGTTAGCCAAAGCAGGTGCAATATTCCAATATAATGTAAAATACATAAAATCAAAATGTAAATGAATCTAAGCATAAGTAAGTAATGTAAGATGTATGTTATAATCTAACATTACACAAGGTTGTCAAGATACATGTAATCAATTTGTACAAAAACAAATTTGAGTATCTACTTAGGGGATGTGACATGATGTCCATCAAGGCTACCAATTAATAAGGGTAGATGTATGAGCTCACTCATGACATCGAAAACTAGTGTGTATAATAAGAAAATACAAGTGTCATGGTGTAGAATCATATAAGGAAGAAAACATACAAGCACATGAGGTTCATAAAATATAGGTGAAGGGGACACAATACAAGGGACATGGGCACATGTCACTAAGTCTAAGAATGAAGACATATAAGGACATGTTCAAATGTCCACATACGCAAGCAACAAATAATTTGGCATAGAGACACATAGAAGGACATGTTCAAATGTCTACATATAGAAGTAGGAAAACACACATAAGGGACATATGCACATGTCTAAGGCATACAAATAGAAAAGTGGCATAGAGCCCAAGAACAATGGCATATTTAAATGCCCTTGAAGATGAAAGAAGTGTAGTAAACACATTTAAGTCTAATCTAGGAACTAGAAATGAAAACATGTATAAATTTTTAGTATAAATATATGTAAATCATAAGATGCATATATACTAAGGTTAACTAGTGATAGTTAGAAAAAAACATGAGCAATGATGGGTAATGATCAATTTCAAGATAAATCAATGTGTAACTAGAATGTATAGTATGTAAAGATTAAAAAAAATTATAGAAAATGTGTAGGAGATTACCCTAAGTGGGTGGATGTATCAAATATATAAACCTTGATCAGTGCAAATGACCCCAATGGGTAGATGATAGTTGG
The DNA here is from genome assembly GCA_037957365.1 of Torreya grandis. Classification (NCBI taxonomy): domain Eukaryota; kingdom Viridiplantae; phylum Streptophyta; class Pinopsida; order Cupressales; family Taxaceae; genus Torreya; species Torreya grandis. The sequence continues at coordinate 2,545,046 of JARHVA010002393.1, read as the reverse complement.
TCTAGATTCGTGTAGTGGACTAGAGTCATATCTAGAATCTACAAGCACTCGATAAGAACAAGTGAAGCATGTGTGTATGATAAAACTGACTATACTATGATAGATAGTAATATGCAATATCTATAAATTAGTAAAAAAGTAAACATAGCAAATAATACAATTTGTAAAATTTTGTGTTTTTTTTGGAATATTTGAATGTTTTTGTATGTTGACATGTTATATTTTTTTTATTTTTTGAGTATAAGCTACTTACAATAAAATGAAAATAAACTATGTAAAAGAATGAAAGAGAGAAGGTATTATGTACAATGGTAGGAACCATACTAACCAATGAGTCTCATGGGAGACTCACCATCACCATGACCTATGTCAAATAGGGGAACTATGATCATGTGGGTGGTGTGAAATGGAAATTATGAGCCCAAGATTTATTGTGATGTATAATCTAAGTTTGAAATTTCTTGAGTAATGATGCTATGGTGTTGTGTCATTGAATATGATTCCATGTGAACTGTAGGGGTCTTAGGGACCCATTTGATAGAAGTATAAGCTATAGGTGATGTAGGTACCCTGTGTTGAGAACCCCTATAACCCAATATAACTTATCTCAGCATAAATTGAGTAAAGGAAGGTCCTTTATAACCTATGATGTATATATGATGCAATGGTATCTGTAGTAATGGTCTCCATGAGAGAGTATGCATATCTGTAGAGATTGTATAAGTATACCTAACCTAATCTAAATAATCTACTTAACACTATGATGTATGTATAGGATTTGTACTCTCTACTATAACTAATAACCATGTAATATTTGTCAATGCTAGAACTCTAAGTGATGTTGGTACTAGAAGTGTAGCTAAAAATTATGCTAGAATTGTTAGTGGGATGGGAAGAGGATACTCATATTAGACACCCTCAATCTTAACCACTTGGTTAGAATGTATATACTTTAGGAATTAGTGTACTATAAATGGGATGACTTAGAGCTATTATAACCATGACCTTCTCAATAATATATCAGATACACCTATAATAGGTACTAATGGGAACTAAGTGGCTATGTGTGTTGGTAATACCTATAATGGAATCACAATATCCTTGATGGAACTCTAAACATGGCCACTAAAACTATTAATTATTTTATCTATAGGGAATATATCCCACTCTGTGTAGCCCAAGTGCTGTAAAAGTGTCATGGTGAACATGATTATGCTTGACCCATTTTCAACCATAACACTGTGAAAAGGATCATGGTATATGTATGCTCATATGAAGAGTACATGTAAATTTGTGTAATCATCCAAAATCACCTACTCTAAAATTTTTGATAAGTGGTCTAGGTGGTACTCTAGTGTGATACATGCCAATAATGTTATGCAATGGATGTGTCTCTTCTATAACTATGTGATAATAATATGGTGGTGGATGATCATGTATGTATAGTAAACACCTAATGTGTTCCTTGCCTCATTAGTTTTATGCTTTGGGAAAGGAAATGAAAATATATTTAGTGTCATTTCCTCTATTTGTTGTTGTTTTGGTGCCTTTGTGGGTATGCTCACATCAATAATGTTACCCTCAATGAGATCTTGCATCTTGTTCTTTAGGCTACTAGATTTGTTTATTGTTTAGCCTAGTGCCTTATGATACTCATAGAATTCATTTGAATCATAACTCTTTGTAAGAGGTTGTGTCATATCAACCTCTTTAATAGGATGTATATATATGAAATTGCATTCAAATAATTATTATATAACTCATGCTAGAGACTCTAGAATATTAGTGAAGGCCCTACATTTAGGAGAAAATAAAACCAATTGGAGAAGGCTCAGAAGCTACATTGACCATGGAATTTTTAGAAATTTCATTTTCTATATCCCAAACCTTGTATGGAGGCTTGTTTATACACTTAATAGTTTATTCTAAGCCATTTGTGTACTTGCATTCTCCCATTACTAAGAGCTTAACCTCTCTTTCCTTGACTATGTGGCACATATCTATAAATGTGGGAAACTTATTGAATAATATAGCTTCATGTAGTGTTGGTAATAGAGTCTATTTAAATATATATTGAATCTCTTTTTCTACCATGGGGCTAGTCAATTTTTATAGTATTATCTTATATCATAAGACATAATCAACGATAGGCTCATTTGAATTTTGATTTAGCTATACCACTTATGTATATGATATTTCATGCTGATGTTGATAAAGAAGTGTGCTAGGAACATATTGAATAAAGGATTAAATTATATGATAGATTGATTTGGAAAATCATAGAACCACTGTAGGTCATAATCCTTGAAACTGGATAGAAATAGATTCATAAGAAGTCAATCATTAGACACATAGTCTAATAATGCTACATGAAAGGATATGAGGTGATGTTTTGGTTCACACTTTAGATCATATAGACATAAAACTATATGGAAAAGGATTTACTTCTATGTGATGTGCCAAAGGTGTATGCAAGAGAATGTTAGAATCTAAGGCTTGTGATGACCTAGCTGATCCTTTATCGAGATGTAACACCTTAGACTACATAATAACAACCTCCTACATAAGGGTTTATACATCTAGATTAGAATAAATATCCATAAGTGGTGTAGCTATCACTGATAGTTGAATAATAATCTTGGGTTATGTTATCTGAGTTGCTTGAGTTGGCCCCATTGAAGGTGTAGTAACATTATTAACTGAAGGGGTTGAAGATTTACCATTGTTTGTCCTATTCTTGATTTATAATATGGCCTATAGAATATGTGTATGATTAAGGGGATATTCTTAAATTCTATATTTAAATCCCTATAATATCTCAAATTTGTTCATAATTATATCATTATCATTAAGTGGAAGTAGTGTGTCTTGATCCTCAATGTGGACCTACTCTTATTCTTGGTTATATTGTTCATCTTTAGATTCATTGTCATTGAATTACACATAATTAGGTTATGAAGGATTCAAATCTAGAGTTTTAATATGTTCCTTATCCTTGTTATAGGTTTAGATAGTAGGAATATGAATATGCTCTATAGGATTACCACCTAGTCTACACTTCTTAGTGGAAGAGAGATAACTTTTTTAGATGGCATTTAGCAAATAAATTGAAATAAAGCTACTAAAATAGAATATATGAATTTTCAATAGTTAATAGAACATAATTAAAATATGATAAAAAAGGATACAAACCCTAAAATCATCTAGTGTTAGGGTTTTTTAATCTAGGGTTTCTTTCAAACAACTTAAATTAGATGTAAAATAAATTGAAACCCTAATATAAATGTGATTTTAATTAGCTAGGTTTTCTAGAAAAAATATCAAAAAATTAAAAGTATTCATCCCTAAATTTATTGCATAAAATTTAGATGAATTCAATATAGGTTTTGAATAAATATTCAAATTAAGTCAAGTTCACCAAATGATTTAAGATTTTAGGGTTTTACAATGAAAATCCTATGTTTAGATTAAAGGGTTGAGATGTCTAAATTAGTTAAATAATATGCAATAAATAAGTATTGATTTATTATATAATTTTATCTTATTTGACTTTCTAAAAATATAAATAAATAGGATTTAATATATACTTATTTTAAAAATAACTATCATGGATCATCTGGGTTCTAAAAGTTGAGATCTGGGTAGTTATGAGTGTCATCAATAGGATTCTAGCATTCATATACTCACTAGATAGTAGTAGACAATATGGATAGGAGCTCTTGTTTGTGTTCTGTCCTCTAGGTGGTAGTATTATCCCCTTTATAGGATCATTCATATTTTATATAATCACATGTTCTTATGTTTTTAGGTCTTGTTCATGTGTGCATAAAACTTGGAGCTATGTCTTATGCCTAGAAAACTTGATTTAGTATGAAAACCCTAATTCTCCTTGAAAGTATGGAATGATAAATAATTGTTTGTTTGGTATTAGGATGGAATGGACATCCTCAATACCCCACTATGAAGATATTTTCCTACATACCAATACTCTGAAAATGGATCAAACCTAATGTAGTTATCCCACCTAGTGCTTGATACAAGTGAAAGTGAATGCTAAAGAGAGAGTGATCTTAGATGCCTTGAATGTGATTGATATTTGAAATGTTTGAATAGATTTTTTAGAAAAGGGATCAAATACCTTGATTTTTCTCAACTTTGCCTTTGGTTTGAATAGATTTTGCATCTATTTTCCATCTAGTGAATAGAGGTGAAATAGACTTATATTTATAGGGGTTTTGTTTCTTGTGTGGTTAAGAAAATATGCTTAGGTTGAACTTAGGAGGGGGACACATTTGAAAAGGTATCTATTCGGAAGATCTATGGATAAGGAAATAAGTTCCTAGTTAGGGACACTAACACCATATGGGTGTAGTGCCCCAAATGTGGTGCTAATGTCCTATTGGAAAACTACTAAGCAAGCTAGATTGGGATATGAGATGATAGATTTAGGACTATATTTTGACTAGGTGAATGTGACTGTGATCTACTCAATGATTGTAAAAGTGAGTCTAAGGTTCTAGAATGGGTCTAGGGATAATCTAGGAATAAACTAACTCAATTGACAATGTTAGCATCAAATTACCACTTTTAGGTGATTATATTTGCCCCCATTTATGATAGTAACACAACAAAGTGAAATGACTAGTATAAAGGAAAAAATAAGCATACTTGGACTTACCTTAAAAGTGAAACCTATATAGCTAAGTTTGAATATATGAATCTAAATCTGTGTATGTGGAACATGATACAAAGAAATGACCTATAATGAAACATGAAAAAATTATTCCTTATTTAAGAGATGATCAAAAGTAAAAGACTGTGGTAAAATGAAGTAAATAAGTAAAGAGAGGAAAGGAATGAATACACCTCATTACATAGATGAAATATTCATGAACTTGGTGATAACTTATGTGTATGAGTGTGCATAGTAATCATATTTTTGAATAGCTTATAATGAGTTAATAGCTTCTCAATCCTCATATGGGTGGATCAAGAACTCAATACAATTTTGACTCCATCATTACCCACCTCTGCTTGATGGATCTTGATCTCTGTGAATAGCTTAGATAACACTATAAGTGTGTATAACCCTCTCATGTAGGTGGCTTAAGAACTCAAGTATGACATGAATCCATCATTATCCACTTGTGTGAAGTAGATGCATCTATAAATATATTATGAAAAGTGATGAAATTATCTAACTAAGCAAATCTAATTATGTATTTATCTCCATGACCACTCAATTATATTAGGAAAATCTATGCCACTTAGGAATGCCAACCATTTCAAATGGAGTAAGGCATGAATCTATTGATAACCTAAAATGTGATATAAAGTGTAAATAGTGTAGATAATGACATGGAGTTTCCCATTCGATCCAATCAACCTATGTGTAGCTAAGTATATGAAAACTATGTGCCACACACATGTCCCCAATATGGTATTTGAGTATACTAAATCTAAAATAAGTATGTAATCATTGAATCTATATGACTGATCTAAATGTATGAGTTATCATGCCATGCATGGTGCCTCCAAATATAAGCAAAGGGTATGAATCTGAGATAAAATTAATTTTATCTTTGATAAATATGAACATAAATACCAAACTTGTGATTATATATGTGAAATTTTTTACTATACCTAGTGTATTAGTCTAAATGATCTATATTGCCATAAAGTTATGGATAATGGACAGTAGTACCTTATGGTACTAATGTCCCAATCTGGGCACTAATATCTACCTAGTCTGATTTTTTAGTGATTTGAAATGAATTTTGAGTCTTTGTTTTATTCTATGTCTGCCATGAGTCTGGTTTTTGATATTGAGCCTATTTGCTGAAATGTGTGTTTGTGAATATCAATGTAGGAGCCTGGTCTCTATGAAAAACTCTTGTGAATTCCCCCTATTTGAAGGTAGTTAAATCTATGTAAGATCTTCCCTCTAAAGAAGTAACTTTACAAAATGTTTTAGCTAGAGCATGTGCATGATATTCTAATATAATGTACAATACATAACATTGAAATGTAAATGAATTTGATCATAAGTAGATAATTTAAGATTCATGTTGTAATCTAGCATTGCACAAGGTTGTCAAGATAGATATAAGTAATGTATAATAACAAATTTGAGTAATTACCTAGGGGATGGGGCATGATGTCCATCAAGACACCTAAGTAGGAAAGGTAGATGCATGAGATCCATCATGGCATCAAAAATTGGTGTGTGTGTAATAATAAAATATAAGTGTCATGGTGTATAAGAATACAAGGAATCATACATATAATCACATGAGGCATGTAAAAGATAGGCCAAGGGTACAAAATACAAGGGATATGAGCACATGTCACTAAATCTAATAATTAAGACATATAAAGACATGTTCAAAGGTCCACATATGCAATCAACAAACAATTTAGCATAGATCCACATAGAAGGACATGTTCAAATATCCAAATTTAGAAGCATGAGAATTCAGACATAAGGGACATGGGCTCATGTCTAAGGCATAAAAAATAGAAGTGGCATAGAGGCAAATAATAATGGTGTATTCAAATTACTTTAAATATGGAAGAAGCATAGGAACACAATCAAGTTTAATCTAGAAATGATAAATGAAAACATGTATAACTATGTAATACAAATCTATGTAGATGATAGGATGCATATATACTAAATTTAACTAGTGATAGCAAAAAAATTGAGCAATGAAGAGAAATGATCAATATAAATCAATGCATAAACTATAATGTATAGTATGTAAAGATAAAACTTTTTTATAACAAGTGTATAGGAGATGCCCTAATGGGTAGATTTATCAAATGTATAAATTGGATTAGTGTAAATGCCCCCAATCGGTAGATGATAGCTGATCTAGATTAGTGTAATGGACTAGATTCCTATCTAGAATCTGCAAGCACTCTATAAAAATAAGTGAAACATATGTGTATGATAAAAACTAACCATATTAGGATAGCTAGCAATATACAATATCTGGAAAGTGGTATAAATGTAAACATAATAATGCATATAATCTATGAAATTTAGTGTTTTTTTAAATATATGAATGTTTTAGTATTTTGACATTTTATATAGTTTTTGTGTTTTTTGAGTATAAGTTATGTACAAGTAAATGAAAATAAACAATGTACAAGGATAAAGAGAGAGAATTAAGTATGTACAATATTAGGAATCATACTAACCAATGAGTCTAATGGGAGACTCACTATCACTATGCCCTGTGTCAGAAAAAGGAAGGGTAATCTCTTATTTAGTGTGATTACTATGTTGTAGTTGAATTTTATTGGAATATTAATCTAAGTATTGTTCATCATCAAAATCATAATATTGTTCAACATCAGAATCATGATAACCTAGAATGCTAGAGGGAACTACTTCATACTATGGAGTTAACCTTTTTGAGTTGTGTTTTGGCATATTGATTGTGACTTTTCCCTTTAGAAATGTGTTTATTATAGGCATGTGATGTCGTGGAGGATATTTTTCTCTAATTTTTTTTTTGAGAATGATTTTTATCTAAGCATGATTTCAAGTTTACAACTTAAGTTCTTATTCTTCTTGTAACATGTCCTATGTATCTGGATGTTTGGCCCTAAAAAATTGTATCTATGAATGATGTGCCTTAGGATTTTCAATAAATCCCAAACCTTGTTTATCAATTTTATCAACTACTAGAATAGGATAAATGATGTTTTGGGCCTATTTACCCAAACTTTGACCCTGATAGTCAAACTATTATACATATTTGTGACCAAAATAGTACCATATTAAATGTTGAGCCTCCTTTTAGAGAGGTATATTTGATTGATTTATCTATGATTTTTGTACTATTTTTGGCTTTGATTTTGCTTTTTGAACCTTTTGTTGTTCTAATTTAGGTTTTGGTAACCATTATTGTATTGTTTATGAAGTTGACCCTTTTTAAATTGGTATATGTGTTATTGTATGTTGTTTGGATTATGTGCCACTGTGTGAGTCATTTTTATCTATTATCTATTGTATCTTATTTTTTAATGCTAAACATTAATCAATGTGGTATCAATGCATTCTATCATATACACAAAAATATTTGGATCTCCTCATTGGGTGTAGAGGAGGTAGGTTGATCAACTTAGATTTAATCATTTCCCTTAGTGTCTCATTTGAAATCTTATCTTAACTTTGAATAATTTTTGAATCACTAGTTATAGATGTAATTTTTTATGATTTATGATCTAGATATATAACATTATTTTCCATAAATTGACTAGGTGAGGATGCATATAAATGATTTACACTATTGTGCCTTGGAGGCCCTTGTCTTGTAAATTAATTCCCCTATGTTGTAATATTTTCATGTAATAGTGATTATAATTTTTTAAACCTATAATTATGTTTCTCATACTGATAATTTGATAACATAGAGTCTCATAAGTTCAAACCCTAGCTATTTTTGATTCAACAAGTAGGCACACACCCTGGAAGGAAGAGGTGTGAATAGGCTAATTATGGGGAATAGTGACATTATTATAGGCTAATTAATTTTATTTTTCAATGCTAAACATGAATCAATGTGGTGTCAATAAATTCTATGATATACACAAAAATATCTATATCTCCTCATTAGATGTAAAGGAGGTAGGTTGATCAACTTAGATCTAATCATTTCCCTTAGTGTCTCATTTGAAATTTTATTTGACCTTTGAATGATTTTTGAATAACTAGTTATAGATGTATTTTTTTGTGATTTATGATATGGATATATAACATTTTTTTACCATAAATTGATTAGGTGAAGATGCATATAAATGATTTACACTATTGTGCCCTGGAGGCCTTTGTCTTGTAAATTGATTTTCTAATGTTGTAATCTTTTCATGTAATATTTGATTTTGATTTTTTAAACCTAAAATTATCTTTCTCATAGTCATAATTTTATCACATAAATTATCACAAGTGAAAACCCTATCTATTTTTGATTAAACAAGTAGGCACACACCCTAGAGGGAAGAGGTGTGAATAGGCTATGTAGGAGGAATAGTGACATTGATATAGGTTGCTTCATATCATGGATGAATGATAGCATGGACCTGGTTAAAGGTAAATTAGTTATCACCCTCATGGAGATGAGGATGAGAAGGAGATTCTATCCTATGCATAAGATATGACACTAAAACTTGAAACATAGTTGTTAGATTATGTTTTATATCTTCTGTGTATATGGGTTTGCTTCTTAATAAAATTAAAAAGAGAAAGATAACATGCTATGAGATATGACATATATTGAAATTGATATAATGCATCATCTACGAATGTGTTTATGTATTTTTTGAGTTCATTTTGAATTAAAGGGAATAAGCATGCAAATGAAAGTATTAGATTTTGAAATAAAAAGTGATTAATTTATTCTATCATTATGATCATGATTGTATGAAATTTAAATTAGAAGATGTATGAATTTGAAACCTGAGTATAAATAGAAAAGGATATAAACCCTAAGTGTGTCTAGGGTTTGTTTGTAACCAATTTAAATTATATTCAAATAAATTTAAACCCTAATATGAAATTGATTTAACTAGTTAGGTTGTCTAAAATAATAATAAATTCATAAGTATTCAACCCTAATTTTTTACACAAAAATTTGGATTAATGAAAACTAGGGTTTGAAGCAATATTTGAAGTAAGTTGAGTTCACCAAATGATTTAACATTTTAGGAATTTACAATGAAAATATTGTGTTTATATTAAAGTGTTTATATGTCTAAATCAATCAAATAAATATGAAATAATTAAGTATTGGTTTGTTATAGTATTTGACCTTCTTTAAATTTTTAAAAATGCCAATAAATAGGCATAAATATAGACTTATCTAAAAACTAACTATTGTAGATGATTTTGGTTTTGAAAGTTGAGATCTAGATAGTTTTTAGTGTCATCTATAGAATTATGGTATTTATCTACTCACTAGATATTAACAACTAGTATGGATATTAACATCATGTTTTTGTAGTGTCCTTCTAGTTGAGGTAATATCCCCTTTGTAGGACTATTCCTATTTTTTGGGAGTGCTTGTGCCTATGTTTGTAGGTCCTATTATTATGAGTATGAAACATGGAGCTCTATATTATTCATGGAAAACTTGATTTAGTGTATAAACCCTATTTCCTCCTTACAAGTTGTTAGCAGAGGTTCCTAGGTTCACTAGAACATGTTAATTATAGGCATAACTACTAAAATTTTAGGAAGATCTTGTGGGAAATAAAAATCATTACTCAATATTTAGTTTCTATCCTAGGATCACAAAGGTTTATACAATCTTGAGTAATCCTATGACTATGTACTTTTATAGATATTTAATGGTAAACTCAAATATGATGACATAATTATCAAACTTACAAAGAAAAGACCTCTTATTATTCATTTATATAGTAATATTTCTAATAAAAGAAAGTAATTTATAGATGGTTATAGAGGAAGATTATTAATTCATTAAGTTATTATGAAATATCACCCAACTTCATAATGGGAAGATAATATTAATTAGAAGACAAAACCATTTTCATAAGAGATAGTCATGTAACACATTTCATTACCCAAAAGATATATCTCACATAGGAAATGCATAGCTATTATATTAACCATCAAATACTAAATATGCTTACAATATTCATATATTAATCACTCATTACACTTACATTCTAGATATCCTAGGATTTACTTAAAAGGCATGTATACAATATTTTCCAATACTATCCAACACTATATAACCCATTCTAATACAATACATAGGAATATATAATCTTGAAAACTATATTGTTATAAATATGAAGTCTATACTTAGCATCTAGGTATGTCAACCTACATTTTTTTCCTAAATATTCCATGTATGTGATCCCAACTAAAAATAGAATATCTTTGTAACAATATTGTAGAATAACCGCTAACCAAAAAGAAACCATGATCCATATCCATGTGGTACATTCATAGATATGATTAGTTAGTGTAAACATTCATTGGTTAACACTTTCTTGGACTTAAAATTTTGTCTCATCCTGAGATATGATTGCAAAGAACTAGGATTCTGAAGAACAAAAAGCAGGTAGAATGCATAAAAATTGCATATCACTCAAGGTGTCATTTACCAATTTTCATCCATTGTGCACTACTTAACCACCCACATGGGTTTTAAAATAAGTATAAATACAACCTACCTCCCTTTTATATTTTTAATAGACTATAAAAACTAGAGGGTCACCCTTACAGGTTTTCAAATAACCTAACCTTGTGGGTTCCTATGGTCCTAGCAAATAAAAATGCTGACAAGAAAATTTTCAAAATTCCCCATTGTAAAAAAACTTAACGAGATGGAGGAATTTCTAGATAAATTAATGTAGCTAGTGGTTTTTAAGTGTATGGATCACTCTACAAAGAACTTGAAGTAGTAGTCTTTATCTGGTGTAGCTATTGCTAGAATTGACTAGGAGGAATAATGGTAGGGACATGAATGAATGGAGTGATGGTACTATCAAATTTAGCCATGTTCATCTTATAATTTTTCCAATCAATCAAATACTCTTAAAATTTGCATAGAAGTGCCTACAAAGGAATCGTATGATACAATAATTGTAAAAAATAACTATTTGAAGTAAAAAAGAGAGTGGTTTTAGTAATATTCATTTTTATGGAGATGTCCACATGTAGATGAGTGAGATATCAACATGGCATTGTGATTAGATTTCAAAACATTTATTTCATATCAGCTAAGTTTTCCAACCTTGAAAATAGTGCATAAATGAGTCTTGAACTTACACATATGATTGAAATATAGATACAAATTTTGTAAAAGTGATAAAGGCATCACTCATGTTGGCTTTAGAAGAAATAATAGTGGTGAAATCAATGAGTGCACCATTCCATACCAAATATACTTAGGATTTCCATTCAATCAATTTATGGGCTATAACCATGGCATAATTGATCATAGTAGTGAGTTTATCTTGAGAGAGATCTAGAATCTTTCATAACTCATTTAACTCCTCCTTGATATCTTGAACTTGAAATTCAAGATGGTTGACTTGTTGGATACTCACCCAATCTTGTGCAAGTTGGGCCACTAGATTTAGAAGTTTCATGTGATCCAACATAAAACCAAGGACCATAACTTGAGAGTAAATGGTAGGTTATTATTCTTCAATAAAATTAAAAGTGTTTCTAAGTACACTCTACAAGTCATATTTTTCCTATTGTAACTATGACACCCTATTCTATAAATAAATAATAATTTTCACAACAAAATCCTAAAAAGTATAATCACCTTCCAATTTATTATACAAAGAAAGTTTAGAAACATTAATATATGCCTTATTGGTGGGTTGATTCATATCAAAGAAAATACTAGAGGTCATGGAGGGAATCAATTGCAATAGAGTGAGGGGGAATGAAAAGATAGTGCAATGGGAGAGAGCAAAAGGAACATCCATGAAGGCTAAGTGTTGGAACCTAGATGTCATAATGTAATTGGGTTTTGTAAAGGCCTAACCTATGGTTGGGAGGGATTGAGAATCATAATAGGTATAAGGTGGAGTCATAGATGGTGGTTGTGGAGGAGTGGTTTGTATAGCCTTAACCTATGGTAGAAGAGTGGGGGGATATTTAGGCAACATGGTCATAGTGTAAATATATAATATTGTGAATGGAGTTAGAATATTTATAGGTGTATATCATATATTTGTTTCATCTCCATATTTTATGGTCTCCTAAGATCATAGCTAGATATTCTAGCAGTGTCGGTGTCACCTCTATGTTTGGCTTGTACTCGGCCTCATCATCATCCTGCTTCTTTACCAATTGAAAAATAATGTTTGGCTTGTGCACTTCCTTGGAATCATTAATATTATATTGTAGTTCCTCCATTTTTTCAATCTACATGGATGGGATGGGGATATCCATTAGTACATGAAAAAATTTCACCATTAGTTGGGAAATTCCCTCCAGTCATTAATTTCTATAACTCAACAATGGGTTATGGCTCCACTAATTTTTGGGTAATCTTAGTATGTTGATGTTATTATACCTCCAAATCTTATCATTTCTCCATTTCATTTTATTATTTCTTCATTCCTTTCTTCATTTGTGCTCGATAGCTCATTGTGCTTCTTCTCAGGCAACCTCTTTTTCCTCTAGCATTTGTGATTCTAACACCACCTATTTAGTATCAGTGAGAGGTTCATCATATTTTAATGAAGATGAAAACATAATGTAAATTCACACCATTTACCTCACACACATCCCTTCTTGTACCCAAAACTAGGGGATTCTTGAAAAATGACAATGCAATCCATCTTAAAGATATAAGAGATGTTACAAATTATTGAGCTATGGGTGAAATATCTTGTTCTTCCTCCTCCACATTTGGCTTATATCTTCACACTATGAGATGCCTATAATAGATATATTATGGTGGAATCTCATTAAGAGGATAAATTTATTGGGTTTGATAGGACTCACTAAAGCCACTTACTACCTTAAATTCTACTTGGAACCATTATAGTTTTGTATCCTTGTCTACAATATCCATAATAATGGACTATGGAAAAGCTATAAATTCTACCCACAAATGTTGGGGAACCTACTTGAAAAATTAAATTTTATGAACTAATTTCCAAAAGAAAAAATATTTTTCTTCTTTTCTCTTATATAAATCACCAATAATGTCTATGAGCATAGTCTCGTATACCTCTTATTTGTTAGTTTTAATATTATACCAATCACATTCCACAACAATATAAGGCACATTTGGGTCATCCAAACATGTCTTCAGGCTATGAGTCTTAATTTATGAAGGAGAAGGTGATCAATGACTCATAGTAACTTTGCATTTTCCTTGATTTGATGGAGTAGACAATGTTGTGGAATTTTGTGTATTGTCCACTATAATGGGAACATTAGGTGGGATTATATGTAAATGGGTCCCTCTACATGAAGCCAAAGTTTTATATAGGGTGACTTCCTTCTATTACATATCCATATCAATAAACAATGTCAAAGTCATAAATGGAGCCTTTATAAGATCATGAATGTGGATACAAATTCCTTGTGGAAGCTTCACAACCCTTACATGTTAGCCTAGAAATTGCATCACAAGTAGTGGGATTCTTAGGTTATTGAGCACCAATTCCATGAGTTCATCCCACCATGCACTAAATAATTGTTGATGTATAAGGTAGCTAATTTCACTATGTTTCCAAATGAGGTACTAAAATGTAATGTTTGGTCAGTAATCTACATCAAGATTAACAACACCTTTGAGAGACTTCCAATGTGTAAATACAATAAATAACACTAAAAACTAATATTGAAGAGTTTGTTTCATGGACATAATGAGTTTTACAATATTCATTATAAACTTAGCCACCATAAATTATATCCAATTGAATTGTTCCCCCTATAGGATCATGTATTACATAATGTCAATGACCCCTTTGGTGGCCTCCTTCATGCCTTTGGTGGTTTGCTAGAAATATGTAGTAATACACTCTACTAAGATATAGACAATTTCATCTGGGATATCATCCAAAGGAATGCCTCAATTATCATATGTATATGCCTCCTTAATGTCAGACATAATTAGAGGATCTTTTTGTTTATAAGGCACCAAATAGTGTTCATGTGTTACCATGCCTATGGCCCTTACTATCATAGTCTTACTAACATATATAGTGATGTCTATAGATAAATAAATTTTCCAATAGTTATACCATCCCAATAGAATTTCCATGATTTCACTCAGTTAGCTAAATTTAGGTATCCAAATTAGGCACTCCACATTAGTTTTGTGTAACCTATATGATGGTGTAATTACCAAAGGTTATTCATCTAGGGATCCTTTGAGGATAAAAAACCATTCTTTAGCACATTTGAGGGAAGGATACACCTCAAGATCTGAATTTTTTTCCTAACGTATGCTGACACCAACACTAATGTCTTTTAATTGTGTAGTAGAGATAATTTTGATGAATTGATGTAGTGTAGTAGTGACCATCATGAATATATCTACATTGAGGTTATACTAGTTAGAATTCAAGAGTACAAAGTGGTATGAGATACTTGGAGGGAGGCTCACCAAATTTATTGAAAATAGAATAGTATGAAACAATGATTCAATTGGAAACATGGGTTATATATATATATATATATATATATATATATATATATATATATATATATATATATATATATATATATATATATATATTGTGCACTCAGTGATATTCCTAAAATTTAAATGTGCCAAATCATCATGGGTTCTTAATTTGAAAAACATTAGTAACCAAATATTTGAATTTATTAGCTAGCACACTTTCTATTAATGTCACATCTTTTTGCAATAGTTATGTGGAGTGATGTGACCCACTAAATCTATGAATTGATTACTCCCTTTCTTGATGTGGATCATGATGATGATTTAGAGTCTATGCTACCTATCTCACATGCATGTATATTAACACCCATCTCTTAGCCATTAGTCATCATCAATATTTATGTAATACATAACTTTCCTATACCTAAATATCTTTCCTTGATGCCTATTTTAGCCATGGTATAGATGTTTTACTCCCAATTATGCACAATGCCTCCCACTTGAGGGTTATTAGAGCTAATTTATTTACACATACTTGTAAACTACACATAAAACATAAAAAAACCAAACCCAATCCACACATCATAAATTAAAATGAATCCTACACTAAATTGGTGTGAATGAGCACATGTTTTTTCCTAGGTACATAACTTATTGGCCACATTTTCAAGAAAAATATTACCTTTTGAATCTCACAAGACCATCATTCTTAGATGTGATAATGCATGAATAATATACAGTCACTTCTAATGGATGTTCAATTTTCCTAGAAAAGCTCAAAACTAGCTATCATATATAGGATGAGCTAATCTATCTAAAATTCTTTAGTGCATATATTTTTATCATACTAAGATTTATATCTCTTCTTATTTACCTCTTATGTCTAGTATACTCTAAATCGGTCTTCATCCATCCTATTTAGGTCTAATAGACTACTCCCAAAATATTCCTAGTCTCTCATATGCATAATTATTACTATCTATAGGATGGGTATAGAACATATACCAATTAAAAAGGGGTAAACCTTCAGGCACATTTTTAATGCATATGATATGCCCATAAGATGGTAGGAAGTCTATCTTCTTGATCATCTTGTTGAACATAATATAATTTTATAAACATCTTACCTAAGACTTTATTTACATCCTCTAATTGACCATTCACCTAAAGGTGATAGGCTATATTGTTATGATGTGATCTAAGGAATTCATTAGTAATGGTTTCTATGGTTTTATTCAAAAAGTGTGTAGATATATCACTTACTAGATTTATTGGACACCCAAACTTGTTGATCATGTTCTCATATAATAACTTTGTTATATCCTTTGCACTATAACTAGTTGTCATAGTATTTTTGACCCACTTGGTAAAATAGTCGATCAAAATGATTATATAGAATATATGACTATGTTTATTGGGTGGATTAATAGGTTAGATGAAATCAATCCCCATTATTCAAAGGGTTGTTGTGCAAGATTGGTTGGAGTGGCATTTCATCCTGATGGTTTGGCTTTCCCATCCTTTAACAAACATCACACTATTATGTTATTTGATGTGAATCCTAAAATAAATAAGGCCACCATATGCTAATTTAAAAAAAAAATCTTATTATATCATCCCCAATGAAGTGACCTCCAATAATGCCTTGATGTGTTTCTTTAAGTACTTGAGGTTGTTCATACTCAAGTGCTCATTTATGTAGTACTTTTTCCTTACTTAGATAGTAAATTAATCCTCCAATGATACTAAAAAGAAGGGCCTTAGTAATTAAATACTTCTTTCTCATTATGTGTAGTGTTGAAGAAATGTCCCCTATTTTAGAAACTGAGTGATCTCTTCTAATTGTTTAGGAATTATATATACTCAAAATAAATGTTCATCAAGTGATTCATAGGGAATTTCTTTTGTCTCTTTGCCATTTTGGATCTAACATGAATGGTCTAGTCCAACATTATATTAACCAGGTTTGACATTAATGTGAAACTAAAACTCCTAAAAAATCATTAACCATCAAGATATCTAACCTCCTAGTAAAGGTTTATTTACCAAGTAACACAAGGCTTGATGATCGGTGAGCAACTCAAATGGTGTAGCTAATAAGTAATGGTCAAATGTTTGAAGTACAAATACTATTGAAAGGGCTTCATACTCAATGGTGGTTTAATTATTTTCATCCATAGACAATTTTTGAATGGAAAATGAATGGGGTAATCCAAACCACCTTTTTTTGGTTGTGCAAATAAAATGCCAACTATGATCTCTGATGCATCTACATATATGTGGAAGGACTTACTCTAATCTTGAGAAAATTAATATTGGTGTAGTTACCAATCTATAATTTAAATTAATGAATACCACGTATCATTCATCTATCCATATGAACCATGTATACTTCCTTAATAATTTATTTAAAGGGGTAGATATTGTAGCATACCCCTTAATAAACTTTCTATAGTAGCATATATGTCCAAGGAAGGATCACACTTATGTCATACTTGTGGGTGGTGACATTCCCATAATTATTGTGATCTTGGCTAGATCTACCAAGATACCTTTTTTGTAGACCACATAACCTAGCAAAAATCCAAAGAGTGTAAAAAATAAGAATTTTTAAAAATTGAGCACTATCCATAGCGCTCTGCATCTCTCTAACATCAATATTAGTTTGTACACATGATTTCAAAACAATGAGATATTTCCCAATCATATAAATAAACTTTTAAGAAATCATGGATGAAATATTTAAATGTAACTACAATAGCCCTTGAGAAAATTGCACATGCATTTTTAATTCCAAATGGCATTACCTTTTATGAAAAAAACCCATTCTATTTCAAATTTCATCTTGGATCTATCTTATTTTGTGATTGGAATCTGATGCTACCTGTTAAAACTATCAATAAAGGAATACACCTCATCACCTGTGATTGCTTCCAAAACTTCATTCGTAAATGAGATAAAGAGAGGGTCATTAATGAAAAATTCATTTAAAATATTAAATTAACCACAAATATTATCTCACCAATCATATTTGGTTGAACCACCATAGGACCCACCCAATTATATTTCTCCATTGGAAAAATAATTTTGGCCTCCTACATGCAGTTGAGTTTAGCTTTGACCTTTAGCTTCATGTTTAGGTTAAAATGGTATGGTTTTTTATTATTTGGTCACGTGAAATCCTTAAATTTAATGAAAATATCCCATATATATGGTTCCACATCCTTGACTTTAGTTAACTCGGTTGGGAAGACATCTTGATAATCCCACAAAAGTTATAGTACTTTGGATATGTCTTTTTGTGACCAATAATCACCACTATGTGCCAATTTTGGAACATCCTAGGTTCTAATGTTCCCAATGTGTTCCTTCAAGGGTTCATGGTAAATATTTAATTCTTCCTTAGGAATGGAATCATGCATTATCCATTTGACTTCCTATTTTGGAATGTTAAGATGTTGCAATCTTTCTTCTTTAGATGATTATGTGACTAGACCTAGAAGTGTCTCAACTTCCTGTTATGGTTCAAATAATTTTGTGAGATCCATATCATCCTCCTTTGATGAATATGTTTACCACTCATATTTTTCTTTTATTCTATGACATAGTTGAATAGAAACATTTTCCTTGTTCTTCTCTAATATATAGTCTTGCAGAGCTTTATTCAATTTGTAGGTTACATCACAAGAGGATGATGAATCAGTTAATCCATCTAAGTCTTAAATCTTCCAATGAAATAGAAAAACCATTAGATTATGCAATTAATTATATTTTATAGGGTTTTCATCTTCAAAAGTAAATGTCTAAATGAAATTTCTTTGAACCTATGCCTAATGTCGTATCTCCCTTATGCGTTCTTAGTGGATATACTAAGTAGTAGAAAGGGTACCCAAAGTGTAATAGAATATATGTACCTAATAATTTATATTGAAAAATTTTGTATTCAAGACCTCAACATAATGGTAACTATGAATCTCAAGGAAATCTCCTTCATGAAATATTGGCCAATCCTTCCTTATTCCTTTTGGTATCTAGAATCGAGCTAGAAGGATTTCACAGGGTTCATCCCATTACATATGTGCTTCCTTCTGTATAAACCACAATTTTTATAAATCCCCTTCAATGCATGTACAAGAGAAATAAATCTCTTGTTGATGTCAGGAACATATTATTGGAATCACAAAATAAACTGACCAACATCCTTAATAGTGAAGTAGTGGGGTAGTTGGAATTCTATTGTAAAAACCATATGCAAAGGTCATACCTCATGGTCATCATTCATCTAATTAAGAATGTGAGCGTTAGAATATCCACTTATTGAAGAATCCCTTTCCTAAGGTATAATTCCTTCTCTCATTGACTCTATATAATCTTGATCTATTTAACCATCCCAATATAAAATATATATTTTTGACTGAGTTGGTGACCTTATGGACATAGAACATACATCATCTACTAGTAATGGTAGAATATCCACACATGGTAACATATACTTGAGACATAACTAATTTAACCACAATGGTACCTTAGGTAGGCTTGTGTGATTATAGATTAAGTCAAATTTAGTGGCTCTTAAGGCATATCATCTATCTTTATTGTTCACCTTTATCTAATTTTTCTCATTGCAGATATAGGGAAAATTCAACTCTCTAGGAATACAAAATGTTTTTTTCCATCCTTATTTAAAATTATCACTATAATATTGTGTCCTTGATGAGATTACAATTGGTTCCTTATTGTGTTGATGGTTATCTAACCATCATAGGCTTGATTTTTCCAATGAGCATAAGATAGCGCATCTCATCCATCTGCATATCTATGAATTCAAAGTCACCATGCAAACTCAGTTATATGAATCTCCATGTCGTCTAATCAATTGATTAATTCAACCCTCCTATAATCTAAAAGATTCAATGTAATTGGGTTATAATTTAGCATAGGTCTACCAATAGCAACCCACATTGATTGAGGGATCATATTGATGGTGCTACTAAAAGTGAATATTGAATTAGGTACCTCAAACCTTATGATTTCAATATCCATTATTAATTTAACATCCCATGATATTTTAGTTTTACATATCATATCATCCAATCCACTCATTTTTGGCCCTTTATATATATATATATATATATATATATATATATATATATATATATATATATACGCTCTAGAAGATTATGGAGAAAATTGGTGATATTCTATGAGATGTCCTCACTCTAAAGTTTAGTAAGGAGCTTCATGATGTTTATCAAGGTAGTGACAACACCATATTGTCCAATTATGTGCACTATATACACATATATTTGTGCATATATGGTTGCAACATCATCTTCAATAGTATTTTGTTGTTGAATCATTTTCAAAATTTGCATTACTTTATGTCTCAACCCTTTCTTCATGATAGCCTCTATATACTTGTCTAGTTATGTTTTACTAATTCCATTGTCCTATTATAATTATAAAAGGGTTAATCCTTGATTTGTGTATTTACAAAGAGTGACGAATTATAAGAATGCATCCACTCAAGGCTGTGTAGTTACCATATTTACATTTATTACAACCTTACCCTCATGTTACTTTTCCAACACTAGACAATACTCATTATCATGTTATTCAAAAACTCTAAAATAAGTATAGTAGAATTGATATTATGGATTCATAGGGTAATTAATTTTTACATGGTTTAATTCACCACATAGATAGCATTAAATTAGGGGTCAAGGTCCATTTCCTCTACCTCCTTGTTATCCTCCTCAATAACCTCCCCTTGTTCCTCCATGATATCCTTCTCTATTTGGTTGGAAACCCTAGTTACCAAACTATTGTGGTCTATAGTTCATAGAATTATATTGAGGGTTCCACCCTTGAGTTTTTTTCTTTCCCCCATATCCACTAGATTGAGCCTAAGTTGGTTGTAGTGACTAGTAAAACTATGTTGGTTATGGGACCACATAATTTCATGAATTCTCATTTTGCACAGAGACTATCCAATTTTGAATAGGTGAATTCCAGCTAAGTATGTCTATAGGTTGGTATGCTAGTACCTATTGACCAAATTTAACCCTAGGCCAAATTAGGTTAACCAATATATATTCAAACTTTCTATAGTGCCTTGCTAAGTTATAACATGGTCATAAAAGTCACTTAATTCATTTTAAACCTAGGTCATTTTTGTCATTTGTCTTATATTCCTTTAGCCACCTTTTTTATCAATCTAGGTAAATTGTATGGTTTTTAACCAAATTAAAGTGTGTCAAGAAGATATATAATGTACCATGCATTAGTTGTATGTTATATTGTAGTGTGGAAACTTAAAATTATAGGTTTAACATATAAATAAAGATCTTAACTACAAAATAGGCCATTTTTAGTTAGTTATACATATTCATGATAGAACTATCATGTTTGGCCACTTTATGAGGATCCCTTTAGATCCCCATAGATCATATTTAATCTCAATAAGATTTGACAACTCAAAAAAATTTACCTCTCTCTCCCATCCCTCTCTTGGATAAGGTTAAACAAGTCAACCAATTTTTAGTCAGTATGGACAAGAGGATGAGATTCTGAATGAGTGCACTTGGGGAATGATAGTAGACTTTATGTAATTCATTTCCATGGTAATAGTTTCTAGTTTGATGTATTATTCTCTATGAAAAATCCTTAACATTTTGTATGCCTTCAAGTTGCCTACACATCCCTAACACCTTAGTTTTTCCTACCTACTTGCATTAATCTAATGTTTCCAAATGGTTTATATAAGTTAAAAGAGTATTTTAATCATATTCATGATGTTTCTAACCTATTTTTCACATGTGATCATGGAAGGATAAAAAAATCATCTCCTTGTGCTAGAGGTGCAATGATGGTAAGAACATGTTTTGGTAGTTGCAAAGCTTATTTTCTTATGAGTGGATTCAGGTAAAGAATGGTATGTGCTTTTTCTCAACCCCTCAAAACCTAATTGGTCAAACTCAAGATCTATATATTGGTTGAGATGGGCTTGATAAATTTATAAAAATCTTTACACATAGTCCACTATCTTAACACCACTAACAACTACTATGAGAAATGTTTGCCTTAGATAGTGGTGTATAATGGTGAGCAAAGGTTATAAGACATTGATGGTGTTTCTAGACTCTAAACAAGAAAATAGGAAAATTGTACTATTTGAAGGTTGTTTGAAGATATATAACCCAAAACATAGTTAACTATTAAAATTGAACATCTATAGTCAGCTGGAAATATGTTCTAAATAGTGATATTGATAGAGAAATGGATTCCAAGGTGTGAGTAGTTTCTTAAGATTAAAAAACTATAGACTAAGTCTTTCAGAGGGACTTAAATGGAGTCATCAAGTCATAAACATAGTTTTGATCATTTTAAGAAATCTTATAAGTGAAAATTTGAATAAAGTGGCTTAAGGGGAAGCCTTACCTTAACTTCTTTGAAATACATTTTTTCTCTAGATAGTGTCATTTGTTGGTTAAAGATCATGAAGTCCATGTGAGCCTAAAAGTTTCTTTCTTGTATACTAAACCTATATGTCACATATTTACATAATAAAGAGGTTTATAGGTTAGTATAAATGATGGTAGAGTGGAGTTTCACTTATTCAGGTTTTTACTTGAAACATTCAGTAAAACACAGTGCCAAAATCCACATGAACTTATAACTTGCAATGACACCTAGTAGGTTGGTGATAAAGACATGGGAGCATGTTATATATATAGAGAATGGTGAATTAAGATGTGAAATTATATTTATGACTTAAGAAGAACAAAAATCATTAAATTAAAATGTTTAAATAGGAAGCAATTCCTACAAGAATCCTTTATATTCTATAAAGAGCACCTATAGTTTGACATAGTCTGCAGATCAGTTGAAGTCAATACAAGGCACAAGTTTATTTGGTAGGAATTAAGGAAGAATTAATGTACCATATTGAATACATTCTCACTATTATATCACCGAATTTTATTTATATTTTTAGATAAATTAAATATAGGGAGTTGATCAAACAAGGTTCTAACCCCAGACTCAGTCAACTAAGACCCTATACACAATATGCAAGTTTGAAAATCTAGTCTAGGAAATATGTAATAATAAAGGGCCTAAACATTTGATCAAGATTTTATACTTGATACATAGGGTAAACATGACCCAAAAAATCCTTCTATGTTTTTAGTTTGGCTATTAAAATAGAGGATGTGCTCTTTATTCTATCTCATATAGAGAGCACTCCATATTCAAGGTAAGCATCTAGGTTAATATGTAAAGAGTGAAAAGATGAATGGGAATATCCTTGAATAAATTTTTTTATGATTTATACAATTTTACTAAAGATTAATATAGTATTATAAGTCCCTACAATCATTATATCACTGACAAGTGGCCATATGCATAGTCAAACATAATTAGGCCTATTAGGCCTAGAACTAAGCCTAAAAACTTAGGGTGCATAACTAATTTCATAAGATCATGAGATATTTCCAAGGCATGAGAGATAATGTATGGGAGATTATAGAGTCCATATGAATCATTGGTTTGCAGGAAACAAGATAGAATTGGCCATTTTGGCCTAACATTCTCTCAGAACCTACTCAGAACATAGTCAATAACTTGAGAGGCTATATTTATTTACTCATCTCAGAACATAAAAAATGCATGGTGAATCAAAAATATAAGAATATTTTAATGGGTTCCTATACCCCAAATTTGTGGAATTGGTTCAAAAGTTAGACATCTAAATTTTTTGAATCATTCCTAACAGTCTAAGAGACCTAAAAACCTCTCAAAACCCTTGAGCAAACCCAATGGATAATAAATGAAAATATATGCATCTATAAGTGAAAAATTGGTCATGGAAATTAATTGAACCTATGTATCACTCTCCCAATATTCATGACATATAACTAATCCATACTATCACTTGTATGGTCATGCCCAACATTTATTTCCTTATAGGATTTGAGTTATTCTACAGGTGTAGAAGAGAATTTTTTAATGAAAAACATTGTGGGAGGTATATAGTGAATTTTTAAAAATTATAAAATTAAATCATCACCATAATGGATCATGGAAAACCCTCTGATACATCATTCATAATAGGCAATCTTCAACTAGACAGTGAGGAAATGAAGTGACTGCCTAAGTATGATATGAGAAGAATGGTTTGATATTTACATTGAGGTATATGATATAATAGATGATGAAGAGGCTTTAAATATATTTCATAACATCTCTACAACACATATTTATGAGAAACTACAATTCACTTAGGTGACAAGTGTGAAGATAAACCTAGAAGGCTAGTGAGTAGTTACAAGCAAGTGAACAAGAAGTATAATAAAGAAGGATATTAGTTGAAGGTTTAGATGACTATCATTGATATCATTTCCATCTTCTCATGTCAGATCATATGTGTCAATATATTACACATTAATTTTAATAAATATTGACTACTCATCATCATGAGGGTAGTTTCAATAAAAACTATGGAATATCTCTACACCAACCTAAAGGATATGTCATGTTTGTGATGTACATTTATCTAAGAGGACCTTCATGACTTATTTCCAACTCATTCTCTTGAATTTTAACTAGTTATCAGAGTTTTACACTTGTTATTGTGACCCTTACACTTATCTTCTTTTATTTCCTCTCATATACTCTATTTATGCAAGCCATTTTAACACCTATATCTAGTAAACACCTAGTATGGTGAAGCCCTACTGGTTTGGCATACTATTTTAATTTTGATTAATATTATGAAGTTTATTTTATTTATATAATGCTTTTCATAAGTGTGTTAACTTTTTTATGAGGTTAAAAACTGATAAATGTCTTCTCCTTGCTTCCATTCTTCCCTTGCATGTTTTGTGTGAGTGATACCTCTTATAACATATTTCATAAAGTGTATTTGTTTTTTAAGTGTGTATTGAATTATGAAAGGGACTAGTAGTGTCTAGAATTAGACCTTATTTTTACCCACATTTATATGTGTATATAAATCTATCTCTATGAGAAATACTTATGCAATAAGGATAATTAATTAAGATCATTTTTCATAGTCTTCATTCTTATTACATATCCAAGTATGTTTGTGGACTAATATTTGGTGTATCACCTCCATTAGTATAGGTTAAATTATATTTACTTCTTCCATTTTCAACCCCAAGTGACTAGACTAGTGTAGTGTGTGAGCTTAAGAGATAAATAAATGGAGCTATCCCTTTAACCTATAGCTTTACCTCTGATATAGGAAACCCACATGCCTAGAGGTGATCTCATGTTGGCCAAATGTGGAGAGGTCTAAACAACCTCATCCAAGGGTATAATATTTGGATATAATAATTTTATCCTACCTGGTAAGACTAAGGTCCAAAATACTATGAGTATTTTTGCTTCATTCTTCCTCTTATCAACTTTTGGAAACATTCAAGTAAACACCAATGATGACTTTGAATGCAATCATCTGGTTGTAATCATCCAAGGTACTTGTTGTAAAATATTTTGATCAATTCATGTGTGTTATGTGAGTAATGAAGTTTATATGGATGGATATTTTGAGAATCCCTAATATGAACCTCCTTATCAACCTTATTATGACCCATGTTATATCCCTTAAAATCCATATCAAAGTTGTTATCATTCCTATGAGCCATTGTAGCCCTATGATCACCCTATTCCTTCTCTATATGAACATAATGTTCTTATACAACCCTATAAAAAAGATTATGAAGATTTTTTTGAAGAAGCTTATGAATAATATATCAAGAAGAGAAGCTTAAGGCTCTTGAAGAACAAATCCAAGATTTTAAGATGCAAGTTCTTGAAGGAGAAATCTAAGTTCTGAAGAGATAGGTTCTTGGAGACAACCTTCCTCAAACTATACCTATCCCTCCTCAAGAGTCTCCTTATGTTCCATATCAGTTTACCCATGTTTCTTATCTTCATGAAGTCACTCACTATCCTTGAGAAGATCCAATCCAATCCTCCATAGATCCTACTAACTTTCAAAATCCATTTTAGAACCAAATAGTAGAGTCTTGGTAAAAAAAAGGTGAAGAGAATCCGAACCAAGATGTGGATACCAATGAATAAAACCTTGTTTTTGTTTAAACTCCATTGCCTTCTCATAAATAACCTATGTCTTGTCCATATTGGAGGTCTATCTAAGAATAATTTCAATATGAAAAGGAAGCCTTAGTTTAGAATGTGGAATAAAAAGTTGCATTTATTGATGAACTTTAAGAAGATAATGAGAATCATGAGCTATTTGATGGAGAAAATGAAAGATATATGGCTCAATAAACCATCTCTCCCTCTAAGAATTATTTCAAGTGTCTCCTTTAATCTCCAAACCCATTCATGATCCCTCCATCACACCTCCTACCCTCTCTCCAAACCATGAAACAATTCACCACCCTCCTACCTCATCCCTTCTTTAAGGAAAACCTATCCTATGGAAGATTAGTAAATAAGAGAAAATTCAAGTTATAGCTGATAAATAAGATGACATGAACATCTATGATGAATATATCACCATAGGGACTCCCCTCAGTGAGTATAAGTGTAATTTAATATTCTTGGGTAAATAAAAATATGTTGAAGGTCATTTTGTATCTATCTACAAAGAGTTTAAACAAGACATGAAAGAGGAGGTGATTAATAAGGACTCCACATCTGTTGAGTTGGTTGGTGTTCATGTGTATGAGAAAGATCTAGAACCTAAAAATAAAAAATAATAATTTTCTACTATTTATATGGAACAAGATGATTTGGGGCAAATATTCTATGAGGTATGTAGTGAATTTGATGCCCTACAAAGGCCTATACTTATTGTTGTCCAAGTTTAAGATATTATTGAAGATGATTTTTCCTTTGAAGTGCAACATGATAAATCCCAAAGCATCAAGTTTTTTGAAGTGGAAACTAATGAGCTTGTAGATAATAAGGGGTTTGATCTCATTCAAAACGCCATGGAGGTCAAATATATATGACTTTACTAAGTATCTTTGGATGATGTTTTAGTTGAAAAGTATCATGTGAATATTGAGGTTGTTGAAATGCAAGAGGAATTCAACTTTATAGGTGATATGTTCATAGCTACCTGATTGCATTAAAGATCATGCCAAGGAGATTGGAAAACATCAATAAGTTGAAGACATAAAGGCCAATGCTCAAAGGCCAACATGCTTCATTTATTCTTTCACTTCATGGATTAAATAATGGTTCAAGCTTCCTCTTTGATCTAGGAAGAAGAGTTCTATTCAGGTTAGTTTGTGCTAAAGTTAGTTTTCTTAAGTCTTAAGTGTTCATGAGAACATAAGTGTGTTTCTTATTGTCTTTATTTGTGTGTTTTTCTCCCTATTATTTGGTGTGGTTTTTTGGCCTTTTTTAGAGGCATTTCAATGTCAAATGTGGTGTATAGGTGACTCCATTTACCAAGGATAGGACAAGGCAACTAGTCCTTAGTATAACAGGCTTTCCACCTCTAGGAAATTACTAAAATATTAAGAAAATTTTATCGTATTTAAAATTAGGTCAAACCAATATATATTAAAACTTTATATAGGGTATTGTTAAGTCATCATGGCCATAAAAGTCACTTAATGTGTTTTAAACCTTGGTCATTTTTGTCATTTGCCTTATATTCTTTTGGACAACTTTTTTTATCACTCTAGATGAATTGTATAATTTTAAACCAAATTTAAGTGTGTCAAGAAGATATATAACATATCATGTGTCAGTTAAATGTTAGATGATAGTGTGGAAATTGACAATTTTAGGTTCAATGTACAAAGGAGTTTAACTACAAAATCAGCCATTTTCAATTATTTTTATGGATTCATGATAACCTTGACATGTGTAGCCACTTTATAAGGGTAATTTTAGATACCCATAGCTCATACCTAAGATTAATAAGATTTGAAAACTCCAAAACTTCCAAAAACTAACCTCTCTCCCATCTTTCTCTTAGACATGGTCAAACAGGTCAACTAGTTTTCAATCAGTACAAATAGGAGGATGAGAGTCTAAAATAGTGCACCTAGGGAATGATATTATCATTTTTGGCCTTCCTTTCTATGTAATTTTTTTTTTGATGTCATATTCTCTATGAATAATCCTTAATATTGTTGATTCCTTCAAGTTGCTTGCACATCCCTAACACCTTAGATTTTATTGTATGTTTGCATTGATCTAACATTTCAAAATAGTTTATATAGGTTAAAATAGAATTTTAATCATTTTCATGACATTTATAACCTAGTTTTCATGTGTTATCATGGAAGGATGATAGAATCATCTCCTTGTGCTAGAGGTGCATTGATGGTAAGAACATGTTTTGGTAGTTACAGATCTTATTTTCCTATGAGTGGCTTCAGGTAAAGAATGGTATATGTTTTTTCTCAACCCCTCAAAACTTGTTTGATTAGAATTTCCATGGAAATATTTTTATATGGTTGATATGGGCTTTATAAAGTCATAAAACTCTTTACACACAGTCCTCTATTTTAACACCACTAATAGCTATTGTGGGAAATGTTTGCCTTAGACAGTGGTGTCTAATGTTGAACAAAGGTTAGAATAAATTTATGAATGTTTATAGACTCTAAACATTAAAATAGGAACATTATACTATTTAAATATTATTTGAAGGTCCAGAATCTTAAAACATAGTCAACTATTAGAAAGGAGCATCTACAGTCAATTGGAAATAGGGTCTAAATAGTCATATTGATGGAGAAAAGGATTCCAAGGTGTGAGTAGTTTCTAAAGATGATAACACTATATACTGAGACCTTGAGAGGGATTTGAGTTGATTTATCAAGTCGTTAACATATTTTTGACCATTTCAAGAAAACCTACAGGTGCAAAGTTAAATAAAGTGGCTTAAGGGGAAGCCTTACCTTAACTTCTCTAAAATACATTTTGCTCTAGATAGTGTCATCTATTGGTTGAAGATCATGAAGTATGTGTGATCTTAATAGTTTATCTCTTGTATAATAGACCTATATGTCACATATTGACACAAGAAAGAGGTTTATAGGTTAGTAGAAATTATGGTAGAGTGGAGTTTCACTTAGTCAGGTTTCCACTTGAAACATTTAGTAAAGCATAGTGCCAAAATCCACATGAACCTATAACTTGCAATGACACCTAGTAGGTTGGTGATAGAGACATGGGAGCATGTTATGCAAATAGAAAATGGTGCATCCAGATGTGAAATGATCTTGATGACTTTAGAGGAACCAAAATCATAAAATTAAAATGCTCAAATAGAAATCAACACCTATAAGAATCCTTTGTATTATGTAAATAGCACCTATAGTTTGGAATAACTTGTAGACTGGTCTAAGATAATACAAGATGCAAGTTTATTTAGTAGGAAGTTAATAAGGATGAATGAACCATATTTAATACACTCTCACTATTATATCCCCATATTTTATTGATATTTTTAAATAGAGGAAACATATTAAGTTGATCAAACAAGGTTCTAAACCCACACTTAATCCACTAAGACCCTATGCATACTCTACAGGTTTAGAAAGACAGTCTTGGAAATATGTAATGATAAAGGTACTAAACATGTGATCAAGATTTTTGAGTTTTTAAAGAGGTTATAAATGACCCAAATAAGCCTTATATGCTTATTTTGGCTAATAAAATAATGGATGTGCTCGTTATTTTGTCTCAAATGGAGAACACTCCACAGTCAAGGTAAGCCTATAGATTAATATGTAAAGAGTGAAAATATGAATGGGAAGAGCCTTGAATACATTTTTTGATGATTTATAATGTTTTAATGAGGTTTAATATATTATTATAATTCCCTAAAGTCATTAGATCATCCATAGGTGGATATATGCACAATCAAACATAATTAAGCCTATTATGCATAAAAATAGGCCTAAACACTTAGGGTGCATAAATCATTTAAAAATATCATGAGATATTTAAAATTTATGTGAGATACTTCAAGGGAGAGTGGAGAGTCCATATTAATCATTGGTTTATAAGGAATAAGACAAAATTATCCATTTTGGCCTAATCTTCTCTCAAACCTACTCAGAATGTAGTCAAGAGCTCCAGAGGCTATGTTTATTTGAAAATATTAGGATGGAAAAATTAAATGGTGACTAAATAATATAAAAATAGTTTAAGGGGTTCATATACCCCAAATTTATGTAATTTTTTTTAAATTTATATGTCTAACATTTTTGAATCATTGCTAATAGTCTAAGAGACCTAAAACTCTCTCAAATCCCTTGTGCAAACTCAATGGAGAAGAAATGAAAAAATATGCATATAAAACTAGTCAATTAGTCAATAAAATTACTTGAACCTATCTATCACTCTCATATAATTCATGACATATAATTGATCCATACTAT
Organism: Torreya grandis; assembly: GCA_037957365.1. Classification (NCBI taxonomy): domain Eukaryota; kingdom Viridiplantae; phylum Streptophyta; class Pinopsida; order Cupressales; family Taxaceae; genus Torreya; species Torreya grandis. The sequence continues at coordinate 2,514,499 of JARHVA010002393.1, read as the reverse complement.
TACTTGTATGGACAGGCCCAATTTTAAGTTTCTTACAAGATTTGAATTATTCTATAGGTGTAAAAGAGAATTTTTGAATGACAACCATTGTGTTAAGTCCATAGGCACTTGTTCCAACTTATAAAACTCAATTATCACCATAATTTATCATGTAAATCCCTTTGTTACATCATTCAGTTCACACAATCTTGAACTAGACAGTGAGGAAACGAAGTGACTACCTAAGTATGATATGAGAAGTATGGTTTGATATTTCCATTGAGGTCTATGATATACCAAAGGAAAAATAGGATTTAAATATATGTCCTAAAACATATACAACACATCTCCATGAGTAACTACAAGTCACTTAGGTGACAAGTGTGAATATAGACCTAAAAGGCTAGTGAGTAGTTGCAAGCAAGTGAACAAGTGTAATAAATAAGACTAGCAAATGAAGGTGTAGATGATTATCCATAATATCATTTCCATATTATCATGTTATATCATATGTGTCAACATCTTCCATAAGTATTTTAATATATATGGACTACTCATCATTAAGAGGGCAGTTTCAAGAACCATGGAATTTATCTATGCCAACTTGAAGCATATAATATGTTTTTGATGGACATTTGTCCAAGAGGACATTCATGACATGTTTCCCACTTAATTATCTTGAATTATAACTATTTATAAATGTTTTAAACTTTGTCTTGTGACCCTTACACTTATATTCTTCTCTCTCCCCTCATATTCTATATATATGCAATCCATTTTGGCATTTGTATCTAGTACACACTTAGTATGGCAAGGCCCTGCTATTTTGGTGCCTTATTTTTCTTTTAAATAGGATTTTGAAGTTTATTTTATCTCTAAAATATTTTTCCTAACTATGTTAAGTGGTTTATGTGGTTTAAAAGTGATGAATGTCTTCTCCTTACTTCTATTCTAGCCTTGCATATTTTGTGTGAGTGATGTCTCTTCTAACAAGTTTCATAAAGTGTATTATTTTGTTAAATGTGTCTTGAGGTGTGAGAGGGACTAGTAGTGTCTAGTATCAAACCTTATTTTCACCCATCTTTAGATGTGAATATCAATCTACATCTATGAGAAATACTTATGTTATAAGTATAATGGATTAAGGTTAATTTTCATAGTCTTCATTATTAGTTCATATGAAAGTGTGTTTTTGGACTAATATTTGGTGTATCACCTCCATTAGTATAGGGTAAATTGTGTTTATTTATTCCTTTATCACACCCAAGTGACTATTCTAGTGTAGTGTATGATCTTAAGAGATAAATTAAGGGATATATCCCTTTAAATTAGAGTTTTACCTTTGTTATATATAACCCACAGGCCTAGAGGTAATCCCATGTTGGTCAAATGTGGAGAGGTATAAACAACCTCATCCAAAGGTGAAATAGTTTCCTACAATAGTAACATTTATGCCCAAGGTACAATAGGTGGATTAGTGTTAGACTTATTTACTTTGGATGTGATGATATCCTATATTGTCATATTTGCTTTCTGCATAGCTACTACAAAGACATTTTTGGTAACATCTTCTCTTAGTTCTTGTAGTGATAAGAAGTTCTTCTCATCATGGTTATGGGATTTACAGAAGTTGTAGTATAAATTTTATGGCTTCATTACATAATATTGTAGTAGATGGAATTGAGATGTTGCATGTCCTACTATGAGATATATGTCACATAACTCATTTTTTATTATTGGGCACTCATTCCTATGGTGCCCTTATTTTTACCACACTCTATACACCAAATATCTAATTAAGGTATATGCACTGCTTCTTATTATTTTTCTAATATTTTTATGAGGAGTTATAAGGTATTATATATTTGCAAATTAGGAGCCAAATCTCCCTCATAATCTTCAATTTTCTCCACTTGAATTGCATCTATTCTAGATTCTACTTTATTAGTGATTTGGGTTTGCACAATAACAAACCTTATCCTTGGTCATAGTCCCTTTATGAAACAAGAAGCATTGTATTTGTCTACCATAATGAACTCTACTTTGTTCATTATGTTTGAAAATCTATGATCATATTTAAAAATAGTCTCTTTACATCCTTTCCTAATTTCCATGAGATCTTATATGGTCTGACTAGAGCATTTTTGGTCTTTAAATGTTATTATCGACATTATTTTGACTTCTTATAATATAGATTGGTCAACACCTTTGTATAATATAAATTCTAATTCTCTACCAACTAATTCTCCAATCAAATCGTACTTTATCACTACTTCATTGATGATTCTTTTAGGTTGTCATTTCACAGTGTAGGTGAATAGGTACTAATCTAGGTCCACAAACCCATCATAAAGATCTAGGTGGATCAGTACTCCTTATTGAGCTACCATATTGGGGTTTCTTGTAGGTATCACAATTTATTTTATTATAACTAGCATTAGGGATGGTTACAATTTTGGTGACTTTTGTGTGATTTTTGGTGCCTCCTAGTCTAGTGGCGGTTATGATGTGTCCTCTAGTTCTGTAGATGTGGTAGTTACAGATATATCTCCATCATCTCCTTCCTTATTCTAAGATTTTAAGTTTTGTAATGAAATCCTTAGACTACATAATAATTAGAGGATATATCTTTGTAGAAAGAAATGTTTTTATGTTCTTCTTTTGTTGGTCTGATAAACTCTATGCAACTTCATAATATGTAACCCTTTATACTTATAAGTTTTTTATGTGAACTTCTTCTAGAATTGATCCTTGACAAGTGTCATTATCTAAATCTATGTAGGAATTACTTCAATTTTTGAAAAAATTGGGCTCAAGGTATATGTGTTCCCTATGAAAATTATCCTTACCTCCAAATATGTATCTCTTGAAACTTGAACCTATACTATGTCTGTGACTATAAGGTAATCCATGATTTTCTTTCTATAATAACATTCCTAGAAACTATAAACTTTTACCCATATTTTTTACTTATATACTGCTACCTTCTTGTTTCATCCATGATAAATCCTCATCACTCCTTAAAATCTATCTTTTCTTTGCCTGGGCTCCTCAATCTATCTCTCTTCACTACATACTTCTCCTTGTCATATTCTTTCATCCAAATCATTAATACTACTACTACTCCTCCTATTCATAACTTATTTAAATGCACTCTATTTATTCCATCTCTATTTTTGTAACTATTTTTATATCTCTAGAGTGTTTTTCTATTCCTTTTCCTCTGGATTCTTTATGTTGTATTAAGGTTCAAGCTCTATCTTTTTATCTTTTATTCATTCTCCGTTATCTCACACATACCCCCATAATTCCCAAAGCAACTAATATATATATATATATATATATATATATATATATATATATATATATATATATGTAAAGGAATATGTACCATCACTTTCTCAATAGCCAACATATTAATGATCATAGGAATTTATTGCAAAAAAAATCCTCTTATCCATCTCGTAAACATATCCTTTACCACTTAAAATACTATGTATCCTTGTACTATAAACATTGTGATATACCCGTCAATGGTTGAATCCACCTAGTTATCTATTGAATGGGTTCAATGGGTGTCTAAGTCTTAATTTTTTTTTGATATTCTCTTCAAACCATGTAATTTCAACATTCACACAAGATCTAAAATAATGATTCTCTAGATGAGCTAGCCAATCAACTAGCAATTTAGGAAATTCAAACTAGAATATCTCATAAATTTCCCATAAATATGTTCCTATACAATCTATTTTTTATAATAGCCTATTATCTAAGCTTCCTTCTACATAAAATTATTTATTTTTTGATCTATCTATCATTCCATGTCTCTTAAACTAGGCAACCAACTTAGCATATCATCAACAGTGAGTTCCATGCTCACCACACCATTATTAGCAAATGTTCCTAGGTTCACCAAAACATGATAATTATTAAGATAACTCCTATGATTTGAGGAAGAAATTATGGGAAATGAAAATCATTACTCAAATTTTAATTTATATCCTAGGATCGTAGATTTTTATACACTATTGAGTAATCCTCTGACTATCTACTTTGGCATATATTTAATGGTAAACTCAGATATGATGACATAGTTATCAAACTTATAAATAAAATACCTTTTATTATTCATTAATAAAATAAAATTTATAATAAAATAAATTAATATGCAGATGGTTATAAAGGAATATTATCAATTCATGAAGATATTATTAAATATCACCCAACTTCATAATGGGTAGACAATATGAATTAGAAGACAACCATTTTCATAAGAGATAGTCTTGTAACAAATATCATTACCCAAAAGATATATCTCACATAGGAGGCACAGAGATATTGTATTAACCATCAAATACTAAATTTTATTACAATATTTATATTATGAATCACTCATTACACTTGCATTCCATATATCCTAGGATTAACTCAAAAGGCTTGTATATAATATTACACAATACTATCTAACCCATTCTACTACAATCTACAGGAATATATAATCCTGAAAACTATATTTTTATAACCACAAAATTTATACTTGGTATCCAGGTATGCCAACTTGTATTGTATTACTAAATATTCCATATACATGATCCCAAATTAAAATATAATATCTTCATAATAATCTTGTAGAATAACCACTAACTAAAAATAAACCATGATCTTTGTCCATGTGACACATTCATATATGTGAGTAGTTAGTGTAGACATTCCTCAGCTAACACAAGTCTGGCATGAGAAATAATTGTGTTTTAATTATTATTATGGACTAAACATCCTCAACACCTTATTATGAAGATATTTTCCTACATACGAATACTCTGAAGAGGGATTAATCTTGATGTAGTTCTCCCACCTAGTGCTTGATGCAAGTGAAAATGAATACTATAATGAGAGTGGGCGTGGATGCCTTGAATTTGATTGAGCTTTGAAATGTTTGAAAACTAGGCTTAGGTCTGATAAACATGGTAGTATGTAGAATTAGGGTATAATAGGGATAAAATACCTTGATTTTGCTCAATTTTATCTTTAGTTTGAATAGATTTTTCTTGTATTTTCCATCTAGTGAATATAGGTGAATTAAACTTATATTTATAGAGTTATATTACTTGTGTGGATAATAAAATATGGTTAAGCCAACCTTAGAAGGGCACACATTTGAAAAAGTGTCTATTAGGAAGAGCTAGGGCTAAGGATAGTAGCACCCAATCGGGGGACACTAGTGCCATGTGGTTGTAGTGTCCTAAATGTGGCACCAATGTCCTATTGGTAGATTACTAAGAAAGTTGAATTGGGATATGAGATGATAGTTTTATGACCATGTTTTGACTAGATGAAGGTTACTATGGTCTATGTAATGACTATAAAAGTGAGTATAATGATCTAGAATGGGTCTAAGGATAATTTAAGAATAGGGTAACTCAATCAACACTCTTAGCTTCCAATTACCAATTTTAGGTGATTACATTTTCCCCCTCCCTTTATGCTAGTAATATTTAAATGAAAAATGACTAGTATAAAATAAAAAGAAGTTTACCTAGACTTACTTGGAAGTGAAGTCCATGTAACTAAGTTTAATATGTGAGTTTGGCTCTATGTATGTAGAACATGATCCAAATCATTGAACTACAATAAAACATGAAAAATTAGTCCTTACTTAAGAGATGATCAAAATTAAAAGACTATGTTTAAATGAAGTAATTGAGTAAAGAGAGAGGAAAATAGAGGAAAACACACCTCATTATAAATGCAAACTAATGCATGAACCTAATGATAGCCTATGTGTATGAGTGTGCATAGTAATCATATCATTGAATAGCTTGGACTAAGTTGATATCTTGATCAATCCTTATATGGGTGGCTTGAGAACTCAATTTAGGTTTGAATCCATCATTGCCCACCCCTTCTTGATAGATCCTAATCTTTGTGAATAGCTTGGACAAGACTGTAAGTGTGTATAACCCTATTGTGTAGGTGATTAAAGAACTCAAGGAGGCCATGAATCCATCATTTCCCACCTATATGAAGTAGATGCATCTATAACTAAATTGTGCAAAGTGTTGAAAGTATTTAACTAATTAAATCTAACTATGTATATGGTTCTATAGCCACTCTGGTATATTAGGCAACTCTAAGCCACTTGAGAATGAAAACCACTACATATAAAGTAAGGCATGAATCTGGTGACAACCTATAATGTGATAACATGTGTATATAGTGTAGATAATGACATAGATTTTTCCATTCCATCTGATCAACCTATGTGTAGATGAGTGTATAGAAACTAATATGACATGCACATGCCTCAAATTTGGTAACTGAGTATATTGAATCTAAATTGAGTATGTAATAGATGAATCTTTGTAACTCATCTAAAATTATGAATGATCATGTCATGTATGATGCCCCTAATTTGATCAACTAGTACAAATCCAAGCTAAAATAAATGTATCTGAGCTAAATCTAAACATAACTCCAAACTTGTAACTATATATATGAAAATATGTATTGTACTTGGTGTACTAGCCTAAATGATCTAAACTATCTTGAAGTTAGGGTTACTAGACAGTAACACCCTATAGTGTACATTCGTGCCCTATGGTTATAGTATCTTAATTTGGGTGGTAATGTCTACCTGGTCTAATTTTTTAGTGATCTAAACTGAATTTTGAGTCTGGTGTCTCAAACTGAGGCTGTGTGCTAAAATATGTATATGAATAACAATGTAGGAGAATGATATCTATGACAAACCCTTGTAAATGCCCCCTATTTTTGGGGTAGTTATGAAATATGTGTAAGAAATACCCTCTAAAGAAGTATCTCTACAAAATGTGTTAGCCATATCATGTGCATGATATTCTAATATAATTTATAATACATAACATCAAAATGTAAATGAATCTGAACATAAGTAGGTATTATAAGATGTATGTTGTAATATAACATTACACAAGGGTGTCAAGTTAGATGTAATCAATGTTTATAAAAAAATATGAGTAACTACCCAAGTGGATGGGGCAT
>JARHVA010002393.1:2430000-2502500 GCA_037957365.1 Torreya grandis | reverse complement strand
CAGAACTTTGAAGTTGTAAGAACTGATTTTAAGCCTAGTCATTTTTGTATTAATTGTGGAGCTGGTATGCCATATTTGTCCATGAATATTCTAAGGATTTTGACTTCATAAGATGATTGGTTATTTTAAAAACTTAAGTTTTGGTTTCTTAGAGGCAACTTCTATTATACAAAAAGATATAATTTGGTTTTGTATAGGAAGTTTTGAATAAGCCAGTTGATTATTTTGTGGGAATATAATAAAATTACAATATATATATATATATATATATATATATATATATATATATATATATATATATATATATATATATATATATGGATGTCTATATTCTCAAACCCCATTTGACAGTGTCAATCATTATGTTGACTTTAAAAATATAAGAGGTTTCTATTAAGTTTGCATCTCAAAATCAAGGTCATGGGTCTTGATTTAAATTTGGAGATTGAAGTTGTAATTCTATGATGATCTAGTTTTTTCTTAGTTAAAATTTACTTGATGACTATATTGGGTAAATAATTATGTTTCAGTCTTCATTTGGTGTTGTCACTTTGAAATATTTTGCTAGATTTTTTATATATTCATTTTGGAATGGTTTAGTTTTTAGCTAACTCAATGAAGATAGAAAATTTAGAAATTCATCAGGATTTTATGAAAATAAATGATATTAGTTTTAAAGGCACAGTCATGTATTGATGGATCAGTGGGATATTTTTAACAAATACTTGGTTTACATTTAGAATTTCATTGATATATTCTGAAATGAAATTATAATATTATGATAATATTTGAATATTTAAAGGGAAATTTGATATAGTTAGATGATTTTCATTAAGATGATTTTTAGTTCAGTTTTAGTTTTTTTTTAAATGACAGTATGTGGATATTTAGTTTTGCTTATTTTTGAATAGTCTATCAATTTTTAGTTTTGAAATTGGTATATTACAGATTGTTATTAATGTCTGGGTGGGATCATCTTGAGTCAACTAGAAATAATGATGATAGGGGTTGGGGAAATAATTATGGTAGTGATGTGAATCAACCTAATCCTAATAGGAACTTTCTTAGAGGTGGGTTTTGTGTAAGACATTTTGGTCCCAAGTTTAATAGGGGAACTAAGATGTATATACATTTTGATGCCTCATATCCTAAATTTGGAATGTACTTAATAGCTTTCCTCTTAATTTAGTTAATAGATGCCATAGGGGAAATATAGGTTTGTATGGACATAGGTTTTGATCAAGATCAAAATCATAGAGTAGTTCTTCTTGTCACTTAGATAATAACCCACAACATCTTCCCATTTAGTCTCCTAAAAGAGTGCAACCAACTAGTGAACCTAATCCTACTAATCAAGCCACATAGTTTGAAATTGAGACTATCCATGCTAAAAACTTCATAAATCTGGCCATTTCTTTATATGAACCTTATCCTTTCCATAGAGAGCCTATTATGAAATGTAAAAGGCTAAGTTTAGTAGCTTCACATAGTGTAGTCATATAAAATTTGAAAATTGGTAACTTGAGCATGGCTAATGACACCCAACCCTTAGGTCCCTCTTATTTTCTCTCATAACCCTCATAGGCATCTTTTCTTTGATTCCTAGTCATCTATAGCCTTCCATACTTGATTCTAGTTGAGCCAGACCCCCCTTTCCATGACAAATCCATCCCCTTAGGTCCCATCTACTCAAGAAATTAGTGCCACACTAGGACTATAGCACCGGTTCCACTCTTGTCCACTTTTGGTGCTATTTTCCAAGTCCATTTTTGGCCCCAATGATCAATTAATTTTGATTTCCCATCCTTATCCTTGTCATCCTAACATGAGCACATTAAACCCATGATAAATAGTTTGATATAAAATCCCATTCAAATATCATTTGGAGAGGGTTGGAAAATATCACTAAGTGAGCAAGAATACAATTAAGACTATTCAAGTAATATTCCCTATTCTCTACATATATCTAGCCAACATACTTACAAGCTCACTCAAATCCATGCATTAGTCTCTATATACCTCAAGCATGTTCAATTTAGCATTTTGCATCTTCATATACACAATTTCACAAAGCACATCAAGTGGGAGAAATGTATATGGCTTGATCCCTCTTCATAGTATTAGTATGTAGGTAGTGTACCCACACACGAGGTGTGAAGCACGTCCAGTGACTCTTACACACACTAATCCTCCCTCTTACTAAAAATTGGTCAAATCACAATGGAAGATAGGGTTTGAAGAAATAATCTTCTCTATAGGGAGCTATATAGACCTCCAGCTACCTAAACTTCATATATAGGGTCACACAGACATAGCAAACAAAAACTAAAAAGCTTAAATCTTTAGGACAATAGTAGTAAAGGTGGACTATAACACTGGTGACACTATTTTCTAGTTTTATCACTCCTATCCAATCATAAAACAAAGTTTAGATCTCAATTTATGATATTTTCTTAGTCCTACATAGTGAATTATAGCCTTTGTCTCAGTCAGATCAATCAATTTCTAGCTAAGTTTTGTTTTCTTCTCCTTGTTACTATTTTTTTAAAAGTTTGAATTACAATTAATTTACACAAATTGGTAGATTAATTATTGTTTATTTATTTACTAATTTTATTACTTAGACCCTTTAACTAAATTAGGAATAATACACCAATATTCTCAAAATTGTTAAATCATTTGGTGAACCTGACTTACTTTGTTTACACACAAAAACCCTAGAAACCCTAAGGTAAATTTCCTACTAATTTTTCATATATTATTATGATTTTTTACATGCATAATAAAATAAAAAATTATCATTAAAGTTTAAAATTTTGTATTAATTTTAAAATAATTTTCTTTCAAACCCTAGTTACCCATACTAGGTCCTAGTAATTTTCCAGTCATTTTTTGAATTTTTACTAGCATATTTAAATAAGAGAATCCATTAAATCTTCAAAATTCAATAGTAATTTTCAAAAACAATTATTTTTAATAAATCTAGTTGCATCTACTAGGCCTTGTTAAATCACTAATTTTTCAATAAATTTCTAATTTTTTACTTGCATATATAACTCAGAAATTCACTTTCAATTTCAATTTTTCATAGTAAATTACTCAAATAATCATATTTCAAACCCTAGTTGCATACACTAGGTCCTACTAATTTTAAGATATCACCTTACACTCTAAAATAAGATTTCAAAATGGATCTCACTTATTTAAAAAAAATCTTACATTTCTTGCAAATAATAAAGAGACCATCATGGGTCCTATCACGTACATGAATGACAAAGTTTATCATATGTTAATACAAAGCTTTATTCTTTGAATTTCATGCTTATGTTTCATAATATGGGATGATGTTAAGAAAGTTCTTATTAAACATGCTAATATATCTTTTGCATCACCTCCTTTAGAGCCTTTTATCCCATGCTAAGTCATGTTTCATGGTCTATTTTGCTCCTCCTTAGATCACCACCCATCTCTAGAGAGCGTAGTTGACACAATTTTTACCTCCATCACATTAACCTATCGATTATCTTTCTTTCCTCTCATAGTTACTACTATCCCTATATGAATAGTAGATAATGTGGTTAGAATTGTTACTTGATGTCCCACCATGCCCCCTCTACCTAGTCAGGAGCCCCACCACCCTCATATTACTTCATATCCCAAGCCCAACCACCTGCATAAGTAGATCTACATAAGGCATATGATATTATTGATCAGTTGAGAAATACTTTATCTAAGATTTCCATGTTAAAACTACTTCAAAAAACCAATGTGTTTAGGGACATTATTTATTAGGAACTCACTCAGACATCTATGCCCATTGACTCTGAGCCTTCTTATTTTGCATCAGTGGTTAACACACTAAAAACTATATAAAATGATATCACTTTTGATCATGATGACATGCCATCTCAAATAGTAATTAATCAAAATTTACCACTACTCATACAAGCTCAAGTCAAAACTAGCAGAGTTAAGAGAGTTCTAGTTGATGGTGGTTCTAGACTTAATATATGTAATATTACGTTCTTACAGACCATGGGAGTAGACATGGCATCCATACAAAAATCATATAAAAAAATTTGAGGAGTTTATGATATATCATGACAGACATTGGGTACCATTTCTTTGGATATCATGATAGGACCCAAAACCCTCTCTACATAGTTTTAGGTCAGGTCAGGTCCTCTTCATTATAATATTTTATTTAGATGACCCTGGATACATGTTATGGGGGTATTTCATTATACTCTTCATCAATGTGTTAAGTTTATCCATGAAAGACACATATACACATGTCTAGAAGATAACCAACTATTTAGATATTATTAAACTACAGAGTTATCTTTAACTATTTTGTCAGATGGGACACCTCATATCATAGTTTAGCAACCACCTCATTACATTTCTCTTGATTAGATACATACATATGAGGTTGGAGAGACTAGCACTTCTCACACTCTTTCACTTATAGTTGTGCCCTCGTCTCTAGATATTCAACTAGTCACAACAACTTTAGTTATTCCAACTACTCCATCAATCATGATTCCTACACCTATTATAGTTATACATTCACTTATAGTATATCTAATAGTACTAGTTGATTCTATAGATACAATCACTACATCAATTATAGATAATCTCATAGTACCATTGTCTTCTACTAATATAGTTGATGAGACCCCCATATCATAGTTACCCCTTGTGGTAAATTCTAAATTACCATATGTACATGATGTTGATACAAATTTTTAGGCTTTTTCAAATGATGATATGACACCCACACTCATATATGACTATTTATGTGGGTTTAACTTTACACCAATTGGACTAGGAGAGTACCAAGATGACTCTAGAGATATCATTAGACATCCTACACCACTCTTAGCATCTTATACTACACCCTTAGGATATACTCCACATTCTTAGCCATAGATAGATCACTTAGCACATACAATTCACATGGTTATCTCTATGGATATAGAGCTAGTTATTCATATTCAGGTAGGTAGCACACAACATCAACCACATATTATGTTATAGATGTTACTTTATCATGGATTAATCACCTTACCTACAGTGCAACATAAATCTATTAGTATATTATCACAACAAGATGATCGCCCATTTTGTATTTTTCATAGGATCATAAGTTATGATATAAACTAATGTACAACTATAAAAAAGCGATTGAATATACTACAAGTTCATGGTATTATTCAGATTATAGCACCAACAGAACCAACTTCTTCAATTCCATGAAAGTAATCTACTACCAGAACTAAACATCCTAGAGAATAATTAGTCTTTCCACCACCAAAGAAATCTTTAGTTTGCTTTCAGTAGAATGACACCATGTACATAGCTTCTACAACATATGATGATACTTATGATGATTAACTTGAGGCATTTGATGATGGTTGTGATCCCTTCCTCCCCATCCATATCTAGTCAGCTCCATCCTTGGACCCTTTACCACCTCCAACCTAACCTTTTATTCATATGATTTTATATAATATCATTATGATTACTTGTACATAATTTTCTCAGTATCACCTATACATAGTTTCTTTTGCTGGATTGTACATAGATCAAAACTAAAAATCCAAAAAAAATACAAAATTTAAAAATATAAAAACATTCAAAAACACAAAAAATATTTTGATTATATGCATCATCCATGATTTACATTAATACAACTATGCTAGACTTACATTTGTTGTTTTATGCTTATTTTTTGTCAATTTATCTACATTACCATGCTTCACTTGATCTTCTTTTGAGGGTGTGCAGTGACATCTAGATCCTTGATTGATTCACTCTACCCATTGAGGGGGCATCCTACTACATTTTAGACATATTTTGATATATTTACCCACTAGGGGTGTCTTATACATGACTACACCATCCAAGTTATGTCATTCCTACACCACACACTCTAGTTATCATGATGATCTATATTATTTACTAGCTTACATAGATTACTCTATCAACATTCCACTAGTATATATCACTTGTGTATCTCTTAACATATACTTTGTCTTTTACTAACATGTCTTACATACTTTCCCTCTTGCTTTGATTGGTTAGATGTGATTGTACTTCTAGTTCCTTACATGTTTTCTTTTCTTGCTTAGCATAGATAGATTGTTTGCATTTCTCAGTTTTTATTTATCTCCTATATGTAACATAGAAAATTATCCAATGTATTTTGCCTTTATTCATGTGTGTGCCTTAGGACATTTACCAGTATCCTTTTCTTGTACTCCTCTATATGATTATGTCTTCCATGCCAATTTTACTTGTTTCAATTATATGTGTATGTGGCATTTAAACATGCCTTGTATGTTTGCTTTCTAGTTTGAGTGACATGTGCCCATTTCCCTTGATTGTTTGGCCCCTTATCCACCTTTGTTTCTTTCTTCTTACCTTGTGTTCTTGTTGCTTGTTTTATTCTCATTGTTTTCAATGCCATGATTCACATCATGTATTTATTTTGCTTTCTTGGATGCTATGATGGACATCATTATCCATCCTAAAAAATAACCATAATTTCATTTCAAATTCATTACATTGCATATGTTATTACATTTTTATATCTATCTAGCATACCCATGTTGATCTAACAATCTCTCAATACAAATTATGTTATATCTTGATATATCTTATCAATTATCATTACTATATCATGTATATGTGTAGTATAACACATATATAGGGATATTTATTCTAAGGGTAGTCATTATAGGGTCTTCATTCCTACTCTCAAAAAAGGGGGCAATAAATAGGGGTTTTATCTCAAAGATCAAAGCTCTTAATGATTAATAGTAGTTTTTAGAACACCCAAAATATCAACCAGACATCAAAATAGTCAGAATAGACTAGGTAGATAGTCAAGAATCCAAAATAGTTACCAACTTTGGCCATAGATAATAGTGCCCAAATTGGACAATAGCACTAGTGCCACTAGTGTCTACTTTTAGTGCTCTTATCTAAATAGCAAAAAAACTAGACTTTTTAGAAGTAGGTTTAGCTATAGTTTTGCATAGCCAAACTAATTTAGAATCAATAGTTTTTAGTACACTTTCACTCAAAGAATAAATATATAGGGGGAATCATGCATGGCATGATGGATCTCACTTCTAGTTTTACATATGGTAGTTGATATAACTTCTAAATCAGAATCCATCTTTTAAACACCAATGATTGGGGGAAATGTGCATGGCACATTTCTTTTCTTTTCTTTTCAAGTTCAATATTACCTAGAAATTTTCATCAATTACATACCTTATTCCATATGTAGATGGTTGGAATCATTTGTAATGGCTTTTATATAAGCCTAAATTTCACATTCTTGAGTTCTCAAGTTCTCAAGTGGATTTCATACAATCCTAATCTCTATCTTTCAAAGTGGCTAAGAGTGGCCTAGTTTCTAGCATACATTTGTTTACCCATGCCAACATTATTAAATCACAATACATTCATGGGATTCAAGAACCATCTCATATGAAATACATTTCACAGAGATATCAGTTCATAACTTCACTTCACAAGGCAATGATGGATCTAAAGGACTAGATAATATTTGTTTTTTTGAGCCACTTATTTAGAGGGATTGGACACATAGTCCATACATTGATCAACACATGCATGACCACCTAACTTCACTTAATGGGAGATGATAGAGTCAAAGGGATAGCTTTTTCATTCTTAAGCCACTTCTAGGGAATTGAACACTCAACTTTATTCATAATATTACTCTTTGTACAACACCTTATAGCATTACTTAACATAATATAATATCACTTAGCATTACAATAGGATTTGTATTGGTCCACGTACATGGTGACGTATATTCATTCCTTTCTCTTCATCTCTCTTACCTAGCTTTGTATGTTCTTATTTTAGACATAGTGTATCTAATAAAAAATGATCTACTCTTTTTTTTCCTTTTCAAATTTACACTTCATAGCATGCTCTCTCTACACACTCCCATCATCACATAGCTTCATGAGCTTCACCCTTATAGTTAAGTTCATGTACACTTTCTATTTTTCCTTTATCCTATTATTTCACTTTGTTGCATTACTAGAATAAAGAGGGGGGCAAATATAGTCATATAAAATGTGAAAATTCATAACTTGAGCATAGATAATGACACCCAACACTTAGGTCCCTCTTATTTTCTCTCATAACCCTCATAGGCATCTTTTCATTGACTCCCAATCATCCATATCCTTCCAAACTTATTTCTCATTGAGTTAGACCTCTCTTTTCATGACAAATCCATCCCCCTAGGGCCCATCTACTTAGGATAATAGCACTACACTAGGACTATAGCATTGGTGCCACCCCTATCTACTTTTGGCACTATTTTCTAAGTCCATTTATATACCCAATGGTTAATTTATTCTGGTTCCCCATATTTATCCTTGTTGTCCTAATGTAAGTAGATTCAACCCATGACCAATAGATCCCTATAAAATCTAATTCAAAGATCATTTGGAGAGGGTTGGAAAATATTACTAATCAAGCAAGATTACAAGCAAGACTATCTAATAAATCTTCCCTATTCTTTGCATACAACCAACTAACATACTTACAAGCTCATTCAAATATCTATACTAGTCCCTAGCCACCTCAAGCATATCTAATTTTTAATTCTATATCTTCATATACATAATTTCACAAAGCACATCAAGTGGGAGAACTACATATGGCTTGATCCCTCTTTGAAATATTGGTGTGAAGGTATCATGCCCACACATGGAGTGTGAAGTACATCTAATACATATTAAACAGACTAACCCCTCCCTCTTTCTCAAAATTAGTCAAATCATAATGGAAGATAGGTTTTGAAGAAATAATTTTCTCTACAAGGAGCTATACAAACTTCTATCTACCTAAACTTTGTAGATAAGGTCACACAGACATAGTGAATAAAACCTAGAAATCTCATATCCTTAGGAAAATACAAGTGGAGGTGGAATATAGCATCAGTGCCACTATTTTAAAATTTTGGAAATCCTATCCAATCACAAAATGAAGTTCAAATCTTAGTTTGTGATAGTGTCTCAGTCTTGCATAGTGAATTCCAACCTCTATCACAATCAGATCAATCAGTTTCTAAGTAAGTTTTGTTTTCTTCTCTTTATTAATATTTTTAGAAAAGTTTGAATTGAGATTAATTTATACAAATTAGTATCTTAATTATTGTCTATTTATTTACTAATTTTACTACCCAACCCCTTTAATTAAATTAGAAATAATACACTAATAATCTCAAAATTGCTAAATCACATAGTGGGCTTGTATAAGGATTAGGGTGGTTGAATTTGGGTATAAATTGACATGATGGTAGGAGAGGTAATGGATTTTCCACTTCAAATTTCATAGAAGATAACTACAAAAAAGAGATTTGAAAGTCAATCAGAGCCTGATACACCTATGGAAGTCAAAATGTTGAAAAGAATCAAATTAGAGGTTAAT
Organism: Torreya grandis; assembly: GCA_037957365.1. NCBI lineage: Eukaryota > Viridiplantae > Streptophyta > Pinopsida > Cupressales > Taxaceae > Torreya > Torreya grandis. The sequence continues at coordinate 2,493,014 of JARHVA010002393.1, read as the reverse complement.
GATAATGCAAGTAATTTTGAGATGAAGTTGGTCCAGTTTATTTCTATTGAGATGGAATATAATGTGTAACTTAATGCACAAGATAATAATGTGATTTAATTACTTTTAGGCTTGGAGGATTATTGGATGTCCACTAGATAAACTTTGTTTATAGTTGAACTATTTCATGGTAGAACTTTATTTTTAGTTTGATACTTAACTTCAATTTTTTGATAGTTTTGATGGTAATATTTTTGAGGTTTATTAGATTTAATTTTTATATAAATATATATTCTTAATTTATTTTTGGCATGCATTATCGTTTAATATAAATATAATTTATTGATCTTTGACTTATCTATTTTATGGTTAAAATATGTATTGTATTATATTATTAATCGATGAGGATATCCACCCATTAAGATTAGTACCCTTGGTTTATATTTAAATATCTTGATAAATTAATACTTTTAATTCTTAATTAAAGATGTCCTTAACCAATAATTTTTATAATTAATTGACTTTTTTTTAAAACTCAATTAGTTAGCATAAACTAATAACTAACTAAAGTTAGTTATAACTTATTTGCAACTAATCTTGAAGGTATTAAAAGATATCAAGGACTCATTTGAAGACATAAGAACAATAGGTATTGAAGACATAGACATTTTTATAAAGTCAATCATTCATATTTATTCTTTGTATGCAACTTCTCTGAGATAGTACAACTCTTGCAGATAGATTCAATGGTACTTTATTTGATGGTTAAGTAATTGATTATGTAAAATAGGTGTATCCAAATTTTATTATCATTTACTATTTATTATCTAAATTTTTATAAGATTAATATCTTATGATGATTTCTATTCTTAGTCTGATGCATATATTTCAAGTATTCAAACTAAAAAACGATGAACACTTCACTATTTTGCAACACTTCATTGATCTATTTTGATTCTAAAGTTGTCACTAAATTTATTTTAAAGGAAGAATGTTGGTTTTCTCAATAAATTTTTATACTAATATGACTCTCCTATAAGACTCACATACTTTATTATAATCTATTTTAACTCTAACTTTAATATAATTTTATCTTTTAAGTTTTTCTTCAATCTAGTTTTATTTTTGTTTCTTAGTTTCTCTCCTAGATTGTTTTCAGTTTTAGTGTTGTTTTAGAGTTCATTAATTACTTAGTTTAATTAATTTTTTATTTAAGTTAGATATTAATAGACCTTCCTTTTTAATCAGTTCTTTCTTTTAGATTTTAAACTCTTTAGTGTTTAGTCTTAATCTTAATTAGTTTCTAAATATGTTTAAGTCTTTTCTATTTAATTTAGATTTGTTATTTGATAATTGTTTCATAGTTTATTAGATTAATTTATGTTTTTGTTTAGCCTTAGATTATTTATTTGATATTTTATTCCTTAGATTTTACTTTATTTTAGGTTCATCTTTTGATTAGACTAGGTTACTCTAGTTTAGATTTAGTTGCTTTAAAATAGTTTTATTGTCCTTTTCTTAGTTTAGTTGTTTGGCTATATTTTGTTTGTTCATTTTTTTGCAAATTGTATCTCTCTTTTATTTTTTATGTGCTTAAATATATTATATTTTATCATATCTTTAATCTATTTCTTTATGTTTTTGGTTGTCTTTTGAAGCTAACTAGGATAATATTCAACAAGATGAAAGATATTATTTGAATATATAAATATTTATTGAATCATATTTATATTATTCAAGAGATTATCTAACTCATAGGTTTTATTTTTTAGATAGAATAGATTACATATTCTTATCTTAATTGATTCATGATTTGATAAGTGGATTTGTGATTGTTATAATGGAATATGTTGCTTTCATAACTTTTTGATTATTTCTCAAAACTTATAAAAAAACTCCTCATGTCATTAGGGTCATAGTTGAACCTTTAAAACCCCATGATTAGACTAGTATAATTCCAACTTTACCTTCATGATAAGCAAAAGGGTTGATTCATTTATGTTACAATTTGCATCATCAATAGATGACACTACACAAATATGGTGTTACTATCTATACTAGATGTTACTATCTAGTGAGAAAATGAATGTTAGAATCCTATTGACAACACTCAAAACTACCTATATCTCAAATTTTAGAACCCATATCATCTATAACTATCAATTTTTAGATAATTATTTATTTAAGCCTATTTATTGTTATTTTTAAAAAATTCAAAAGAATTTAAATTCTATAACAAATTAGTACTTAATTATTGCATAATTATTTAATTTATTTAGACATTTTATCCTTTTAATTTGCACAAAGGATTTTCATTATAAACCCCTAAAATTATAAATCATTTGGTGAACCCATCTTAATTTTAATAGTGCTTAAAATCCTAGATTACATTCATGCAAATTTTGTGCAATAAATTTAGGGATTTATACTTCTGATTTTTTTTATTTTTTTTAGACAACCTAACTAATTAAAATTAATTTTATATTAGTGTTTCAATTTATTTTAAATATAATCTAAATTGGTACTAAGAAACCCTAGATTTCAAAAACCCTAAACCTAGACAATACAAATTAGGGTTCTAAATTCTTATTTTAATGTTTTTTTGTGCATAACCTAGTCCATCTAATAATTAACACATTAGGGTGCCATTTATTTAAATTTTTACTTAACGTCCCCTTTTTCAAAACCTTAGCAATACAAAACCCTAAGGTATACATTTCCATAATTTCAAATTTTTTATTCACATTTATTCTCTAATCATGATCATAATGATATAAAAAATAAATTAATTTACTTTTCAAAGTTTCATACTTTCATTTGCATGCTTATTCCCTTTAATTCGGAATGAACTAAGAAAAAAACATAAATACATGTATAGATGATGCTTTATATCAATTGAAATATATGTCATATCTCATAGCATGTTATCTTTATCCTATGTGCAATTTCATTAACAAGCAAACTTATACACACACAGAGGATTTAACACATAAGCTAACAACTATGTTTCAAGATTCAATGTTATATCCTATGCACATTAAAGAAGATATTTCTCCTCCTCATATCCATGAGGGTGATAGATAATTTACCTCTAACCAAGTCCATTTTATCATTCCTCCATGGGATGAATTAGCTTATAACACTATCACTAATCCCCCTACTCAACCTATTCACACCTCTTCCCTACAAGGTGTGTGCCTACATGTTCAAATATAAATAACTATGGTTTGCACTTGTGAAAATATATGTGATCAACTTATCAATATGAGAAAGATAGATATAGTCTTACAAAATAAAAATAAATTACTATATGAAAATATTACAACATTAGAAAAATAATTTACAAGATAAAGGCTTCTAGGGAAAAATAGTGTAAATCATGTTTATACATCTTCAACTAGTCAATTTATGGTAAAGAGTGTTACATATTAGAACACATAAGCACAACAAAGTACATCTACAACTAGTGATTCAAAAAAAAAATCAAAGGTTAAATAAGAATTTAAGTGAGACACTAAGGGAAATGACTAAAGCTAAGTTGATCAACCTACCTAATCTACACCCAATGAGGAGATCTAAATGTTTTTGTTCATATCATATAATACATGGGTACCAAACTAATTCATGCTTATCATTGAAAGAGAAAATATAATAGATCATGGATACAAATGACTCACATAGTAACACTTTATCCAAACAATATACACTATCAAATCTACCAGTTTAAAAAGGGTCAATTTCAAAAACAATACAAAAATGGTTACCAAATCATAACCTAGAACAACAAAATGTTCTGAAAGTATAATCACAATAATAAATAATATAATAAGCATAAATAAATCAAGTAAATATACCTCTCCAAAATGAGGGTCAATGTTTAATATGGTATAATTTTGGTCAAAAATATATACAACAATATGATTATCATGATCAAAGTTTGGGAAAATAATCCAAAAACATCACTTCTCCTATTCTATTAATTGATAATATTGGTCAACAAGGTTTGGGGTCTATTGAACATCCTAAGGCACATTAGTCACAAATACACTTTATCAAGGCAAAACATCTAGACACATGAGACATGTTATAGAAAGAGAAAGATCTTAAATTGGACAGTCAAAATCATGCTCAGCCAAAAAGCATTCTCAAACAAGGCTTTCTAGAAAATGAGCCTCCACAACATAGTATGTCTACAATAAACATAGTTTCAAAGGGCAAAATCATAATTAATCTTCTAAAGCATGATTCAAAAATTTCAACTCTATAGTATACATAAATTCCCTCTATCATACTAGGTTATTATGATTTTGATGATGAATAATACTTAGATTCCTATTGTAACAACATTTAACTATGACATAGCAATCACATTACATGAGAGATTATCATTCATATATTCGACACAAGCCATGGTGATAGTGAGTCTACCACAAGACTCATTGGTTAGTATGGTTCCTACTTTTGTATATACTTCCTTCTCTCTCTATCTACTTGTACATAATTTAAATTCATTTACTTGTACATAACTTATACTCAAAAAACATAAAAATAATATAACATGCCAAAATATAAAAAAATTCAAATATTTAAAAATCACAAACTTTTACATATTGTGTGCATTTATATGTTTACATTTATACTACTTATCATATATTTCATATTAATATCTATCCTAGTATAGTTAGTTTTATCATACACATATGCTTCACTTGTTTTTATTGAGTGCTTGTAGATTCTAGATAGGACTCTAATCTACTACACTAAACTAGACCAGCTATCATCTACCCATTAGGGCATTTACACTAATCCTAGTTTATACATTGATACATTTACCCATTTGGGGTCATCTCCTACATATTTTCTATAATTTTATTCTATATTACATACTATATATTTCATTTACACATTGATTTATCTTGATATTGATCATTACTACTCATTGCTCATATTTTTTCCCAACTATCACTAGTCAGACTCAATATATATTCATCCTAGGATCTACATATATTTTTATTACATAGTTATAAATGCTTTAATTTCAAGTTCTTAGATTATATTTGATTGTGTTCCTATATTTCTTCCATCTTTGAGGGCATTTGAATATGCCATTATTCTTTGTCTCTATGCCACTTCTCTATTTATATTCCTTGGACATGTGGCCATGTCCCTTATGTGTTCTTTTTTTAATACTTATATATGTATAAATTTTAACATGTCCTTCTATGTGGCTCCAAGACAAATTTATTTTTTCTTATGTATGTGGACATTTAAACATGCCCTTGTATGTATTCATTCTTAGATTTAGTGACTTGTGCCCATGTCCTTTGAATTGTGTCCCCTTGGCCTATTTTTTGTGTCCTTATTGTGTTTATATGTTTTCTTCCTTTTATGATTCTACACCATGAAACTTATATTTAATTATTACACACACACACACACACACCATTTTTTGATGCCATGAGGGATCTCATGCATCTATCCTTTCTATTTGGGAGCCTTGATGGACATCATGCCCCATCCCCCTAGGTAGTTACTCATATTTTTTTTTATAATTTGACTAAATATATCTCAAAACCCTTGTGCAATGTTAGATTACAACATACATCTTACATTAAATACTTATGCTTAAATATATTTACATTCTAATGTTATGTTTATACATTATATTTGAATATCATGCACATGTTCTATCTAACACATTTTTTGGTAATAAATTTTTAGAGGATTTTTCTTACATAGGTTTCATAAATACCATAAAAATAAGGGGAACTAATAGGGGTTTTTCATAGAGATTAATATCCTACATTGTTATTCATAGATACATTTTAACACACAAGCTTAGTTTTAGACTTTAGACTTAGGGCAGACATAGAATAAAACATAAACTCAAAATTTAGTTTAGATTACTCAAAAATCAGACCAAGTAGACATTAGCACCCAAATTGGGATGCTAGTACCATAGGGCTCTAATATCCACTACAAGGCATTATTTTCTAGTAATAATAGCTTTCAGATAGTTGATATCATTCAGACTAGTACACTAGGTCTAATATAGTTTTACATAGATACAATCATAGTTTTGGTAGTTATGTTTAGATTTAGCTCAAATACATTCATTTAATCTTATATTCATACTAGTTACTCATATTTTGGGGCATCATGTGTAGCATGATCATTCATACTTTCAGATAAGTTACATAGATTCATTTATTACATACTCAATTCATATTTAGTATACTTAGATACCATATTGGGGACATGTGTATGGCATATTAATTTCTATACACTCATCTACACACATGTTGATTAGATGTAATAGAAAACTTCATGTCTTTCTCTATGTTGTATACACTTGTTATCACATTTTAGGTTGTCATTAGATTCATGCCTTACTCCATCTATACTAGTTGGCATTCTTGAGTGGCCCAAAGCTGCAAATTATATCTGAGTGGCTGTAGACCCAAATACATAGTTATATTTACTCAGTTAGATACTTTTAACACTTTGTGTAGTTTATTTATAGATGCATATAATTCACACAGGTGGGTAATGATGGATTTATGACCTACTTGAGTTATTGAGCCACCTACATGAGAGGGTTAGACACACTTAAATTCTTATCCAAGTTATTCATAGAGATCAATATCCACTGAACAAGGGTGGGCAATGATGGAGTCAAAACTAGATCAAGTTCTTGATCCACCCATTTGAGGGTTATGTAAGCCATTAGCTAAATCTAAGTTATTCAATGATATGATCACTATCTACACTCACACACATAATTTGTCACTAGTTTTATACATTGGTTCATGTACCCAAGGAGTTGTATTCATTCCTTTCCTCTCTTTACTCAGTTACTTCATTTCATTACAGTATTTTAATTTTGATAATATCTTAAGTAAGGACCAATTTTTGCATGTTTCATTATAAGACATTGCTTTAAATCATGTTCCATATATGCAAACCTATATTCACATACTCAAACTTATCTATACAGGCTTCACTTCCAAGGTAAGTCTAGGTACACTTATTTTTCCTTTATACTAGTCATTTTACTTTACTGCATTACTAACATAATGAGGGGGGGTAAATGTAATCACCTAAAAGTGGTAATTATATGCTAAGAGTGTCTCTTGAGTTACCCTATTCTTAGCTTCACCCTAGACCCATTATAGATTTTGACACTCACTTTTCTAGTCATTAAGTAGACCATGGTCACATTAGCCAAAACATAGTCCCAAAAATGTCCTCTTAGATCCCAATCTAACTTTCTTAGTAGTCTACCACTAAGACATTAGTGCCACATTTGGGACATGACAACCACATGTCACTAGTGTTCCCAATTGGGCACTATTATCCTTAGCCTTAATTCTTCCCAACAAATACTTTTTCAAATGTTTTCCCCTCCCATGGTTAGCCTAAGCACATTTTCTTATCTACAAAATCAACATGACCCTATAAATACAAGTCTAATTCACCTTTATTGACTAGATGGAAAATAGATGAAAAATATTTTAAAACCAAAGATAGAGTTTAAAAAATCAAGTTATTTGACACCTATTTTGCCCTACTTCTGAATAATACCATCCACATCATCCCTAAGCCCAATTTTCAAAAATTTCAAATATCAATAACATTTAAGGCATCTAAGCCTACTTTCATTCTATCATTCACTTACACTTGCATCAAGCACTAGGTGGGATAAGTACATCAAGCTTGATCCCTCTTCAGAGTATTGGTATGTAGTAAACTCTAATCATAATGGGGTGTTGAGGATTTCTAGTCCATGCTACTATTTAACACATAATTATTGATCAAGCCATAATTGAAAGGAATATTAGGGTTTGTACACTAAATTAGGTTTTCTAAGCATAACATAGATCTCCAAGTTTCATGCATGCAGAAACATGACCTACAAACATAAGTGTAGGTTCTCCCATAAAATAGAAACAATCCTATAAAGGGAACACTACCACCACTTGAAAGACACTACACAACATGGTTCTACTATCCATATTAGTTTCTACTATCCAGTGAGTAGATGAACACCAAAATCTTATTGGTGACACTCAAAATTTCCCATATCTCAACTTTCAAAACCCATATCATCTATGATAGTCATTTTTTAGATAAGTCTATATTCAAGCTTATTTTTTTATATTTTTAAAAATTCAAAGAAGGTGAAATGCTATAACAAATTATTACTTAATTATTACATATTAATTTAATTGATTTAGACATCTCAGCCATTTAATCTAAACTTAGGTTTTTCATATTAAAACCCTAAAAGGTTAAATCAATTAGCTACTCTAGAGGGTTATGAACTAGATAATCTAATGAAAATTATGAATATTAATCATTTTTATGTTTGAATCACCATGCTATTATCTGTGTTCCTATTTGGGGGTATATATGTTCCTTTTTATTTTCTCTATCCTTTTAGCCATTACTTGGGGACATCTCTTAACTATTCCTCACATCCATGTCCTATTACCACCTTGATAAAATTATGATTATATAGTTACAATAGGTGAATTAGAGAAACATTCAACAACATCATATCAAAAATTCAAAATGGTTTGTGTCAAAATACATTGGCAGATGAAATGTTAAAATATGTAACATCATGATTTTATAGCTTGTATGAATTTTATCATTCCCTTGAGTTCCTAGTCTTTCCTATTTTATTTGCCTCATTCACCCTCATCACATCCCATTTCATAATTAAAATATAATAAATTGTATCATATTCTAATTTATTGTTGAGTGGTACTTCCTTACATTACTTTTGTATGGACAACCTTTTCACATTTCTTGTTCTTTATTAAGTTCTTGTATCCATAGTCACCCTTCTTATTTTTGATAGGTGATTCTATTTATTTTTTTACCTATTTATTATATATTCTTTTCTAATAATACTCTTGTCTATATCATATTCTAAAAATTCCTAAACAATACAAATATTCTAAAATCCCTAAATAATTCAAATATTTTAAAAATCCCTAAACAATTCAAATATTCTAAAAGTCTCTAAAAATAAAAAAATTGCCTCATTTATATATCCCTAACATATTTCATGACTCTATATCCCATAAAGTTTCCCTATCTATTCCCATCCTAATATAGAGTAAGTGATTAGTTTTCATCCTATTACTCAACTTGGATAACCAGTTGTTTATAGTTAGTTGGCACATTATAAAGTACCTCAAAGGTTATTTTCATCTCCTTAGGATTATTACATCTTAAAAAATGGGGCAAAATTCTTATGTTCTCACCATTTTTCAATTTAATCCTATGCTCTCACCTTTTTATGAGTTAATCCTACACTCTCATCATTTTGTGAGTTAATCCTATGCTCTCACCATTTTGTGATTTAATCCTATGATCTCTTTTATTTATGATTTAATCCTACACTCTCAATATTTTGTGCATTAACCCTATGATATTTCCATTTAGTGAGTTAAATTTAATGATATCACCATTTTTATGATTTTAACCATCTAATCACAAACATTTATTTCTTATCCTTGTTTATATTTATCATTTTTATGTCCTTAATTGGGCTATGTAGCTAGCACTTAGTTTTATAAGGTCAGCTTGGACATCCCTTATCCCATGATCTTGACATTTTAATATCATATTTATTACCATTTTGGTAAGCATATTCTCTATACACTCTCTTTATTTTGTGAGTCCTTTCTATTTTTCCTCTATAGTCTATCTTCTTAACTTGACATCAATTTTTTTCTTTTGCAATCCCCTAGAGAACTACATTTGACCTAAAGTTCATAAGAATATGTAGGCAGTGTCCAATTGCATGGGGCATTTGGAGTCAGCTCGGACACCCCTTCCTTATTATTCTATTCCCCCTTCCCTATTCATGATTATTGTGTCATGCCTTTGGTATCAAAGAGTAACACCTTATTGTTACACACACTCCTTTCTAAAATGAATGTTTATTTACTTTATTTTATGTGTTTGTGTGATGATTGGTTGTTTGATTTTTGGCATGTTATTTTTTTACTCGATTATTTTAATTTAGTATATTCATTTTCTCACTTAAGTCTTGATTATTCATATCATGATTTTAAGTTCTAAACAATGTGTATCTAAATTAAAATTGATTTCAGTGCCTTATGTTTTACATTTGAATCTTTATTTTCCATATCTTATTTTAAGTTATATACATTTGCATTTTGAATTCATATTTGCACATATTACAAAATAAAACTTATCATGATTCTTTAAATATTATGATTCATATTATCATGTGCAATATTAAAAATCAAAGCTCAAGCATTATAACAACAATATTCAACTCAAAAATATCTATATATAATCATAAGACTAAAAAACATCATGATCATCGCATCAAGGTAATCAAATAAACTAAGCATAACATTTATCTCATCAGTAATAACATTAAAATCATTTCTAAATCAAATTCATATCATTAATGCTTAAATCTAAGTATAAGAGACATAACAAAATGAAATAAACATCATAGATCTCTTAATACATACATCACAATGGATCCATCTATACATAAAAGTGGGTTATAATACATTAATGAGAAAACATGTACATATCAAATCATTTTAGTACATCATTTAAAAAATTTAGATCTCATAAGTAAAAAATGTGAATCTCTGTCTCAAAAATTCAACTCTAGGTATGCCCATCTTTAGTTGATCTACCCTGAGGATCATCTCATGGATACCTCTCTCCTATCATGTCTTGTGGTGGATTTGGTTGTACTAGATGACCCATAATTATTATCATAGATTAGTTGGTATATATATATCATCAATGTCTAAGTCATTTGAGACCTACCTAATTCTAAATATGATCTTTTTACACTATACTATGAGAAGGTAGGACCCCTAGCTATCTATAGAAATTTATCCTAATATAGGATCTTGTAATAACTAAACTCATCCTTATCCTAAAGAATATTCTCAAAATTATGTATTAATCCCCTATCTATCATAATCTGAAGGGAATCATCACACTTTATCTATACATATCATAGAGTCTCTTGAGCCTTGTCCCTCCTATTCAGGCGACATCCCACTCTATTATAGTAGAGTCTCTTTATGAAATAGCCTAAGCCTAAGCCTATAGTGTGGAATTTCAATTTTATTGATTAGAATCCCTCTCTAATGTTAATTTTGATTATACCTCTTGCATTTGACTCACCTTTGTTATCAACCTAGCAATCTCTACCTGATCAACACTAATCTAATTATGAGATAATGATAATTGATGTGATTGGTGATATAACATATCCTATAACATGGTAATCTTAGTATATATATAATTAATCCCTTACCTTAATATATTATTCATATCCTAAGACTCAAAGGATATTTTCATTCTAGATGGGCTAACCTGCCCAACATCTCATGTGATCTACATGCCCTAATATACACCTGCAACATCCACCCCCACCATCTCCTCATCTAACCCTATCTCTACCTCTTCCTCTATGTACTCTACCTCCACATCATCACCCTATGAATCTTGGCTTATGATTTTTATGATATATGTGTCATTAAAATTTAGATCTTAGTATTTCTACTCATTCAATATTTTCAAATGATCAATTGAAATATTAAGAATTAATGATATATACCTAAGACCTTTTAAGCATACAAATATTAGGATAAAAATGATAATATTAAACCAATTAAATGAAAACCTTCATTGAAAACCTCATATTTGTGTATGATTTAGATTGAATGTATCTTCAATAAGTCTTTATCAATATTAATATTCCAAAATGGACCATCCCTTGAAAATTTTGAAAATTAGAGTTGACAAGCATGACCTTTGATGAATAAGTTAGTGTGATAAATTGGTTTGTATTCACTATGAATCTTGAGAATGTTGAATAATAAAGAATAGAGGTTTATTTATAACAAATTAGGATTAATAAGGACCCTTCATTTTACTTCCAAGATGAATGGTTATAAATGAGTTCTCAATAGTGCACATGGATCAACACATGGATAACTAATGTGAGGCCTTCATATTTCTCAAGATGAAGGGTGGAGGACGGCTCTTGAAAATATCAAAAAAGGATTAATATGATCCCTTCATCTTATTTATAAAATAAAGGGTAGAGGATTATCCTTAATATATATTTGTGAGAGTCATTATGGGCCCTTTATCTTATTTACAAGATGAAGGGTGGAAAATAATTCTCAATAAAGTATGTGGATAATCAATGTGAACCATTTGTAGACACCTAAATCTAGCCATCGATAACCTCTAACCAGGCTTTTGAACAATTTCCACCAAAGTGCACAATTTGGCCTAAAAACACTAAAATGCATTAAATGAGTTGAAATTGATATATTCAAGTGCCAATTTTGGCTAGAGTATCATTAAATGAGGTAATACAATTTATGGGCTAGCTAACCTTGATCAGATCATTTTGAGTCAAAATGCTAATTTTGTACTTAGGTACTCTTGATTGCTCTTTTTCATCAAATTTCTTGTATGAGATGCATGCATTTTTTATTTTGTGTTAGAAACATCCTAAATGGGAATATGTTTCCATTGTATCTAACATTGACTTCTAATTCTAATCCAATATAATTTTGGACCAATAACAAGGCATTTTGATCAATTTAAGTAATTTGTGCACAAAGTGCTTAATCATGCTTAAGAGCTAACAAAACCAAATTAGAGCCTAATTAAGAATTCCATGGAAACTTGTTGAATACTTTTAAAAAAAATAAATACTGAATAACTACATCATCAGGTGACCTCATTTCTTGGGAAGACATCCCTAGGCCATAAATACCACAAATATTAGGATTATAGGTCACCCATGCCTCATAATGACCCTCCATGCCTCTTTAATGCCCCTTTCTCCATGTCATGATGAGTATAATTATATATTTAATTCCAAAAAATTGAATTAATCCTCAACCACACATCTTCATCTCAAGATGGATGGTTCAGGTTGATTCTGAGCAATCTTAAAAATCTATAAATAGGAGGTCTTACCTATTGAATTTTAAGCTTAATTTGTGGAAATTCACCATGTAAAATTGATTCCAAGAGCTATCGCATGCCAAATTTATGATGCTAAAATATTGAGCCAAGCCAAGCCAAAACCACAAGGTGCCAAAGAGAAGAAGAGATAGCCAAGCCTCCTTTGATGAAGACTTCTTGAACACAAGCTGAGCAAGCCACTACAAAAAGTATTTGAAGCATCCAAGGAAGGTGAAGGATTCTTTTTTTTTTAATTTTTAGTTTTTTTTTTCATTTGTTTTCATTATTAAGCTCACCCTAGTAATTAGGCCTAGAGATGTATGGTAGTTAGTGTGTTTTTATCAATTTATTTTCATTTTAAGACTAACACAATACTAATCACCTCTCTTGAGTCAAATTCATATTTCAAATAATGGCACACCTAATGGGACCTCACCCCACAAATTTGACCAAATAGCACCTATAAGTAACATACTAACCATTTTCATGCAAGATCGTGGAGTGTGGAAGTAAAAAAGGTGAAGATTTGAGCAAAAAACTTATTTTTTAGAGCTCATAGTTTTGTTCTTAGGACTATGTAATTAAGATCCCAACTTGGCCTAACTTGACCTAACTAGCCCTAATTCAGATCCCAACTCACCCCGACATGACCCAACTCACCTTGACTTGAATCCCAACTCACCTTGACTCATATCTCAACTCAGCTTGACTTGACCCAACTCAACTTGACTTAGATCCCAACTCATTATGACTTGACCCAACTCACCCAGACTCATATCCTAACTCACCCTAACTTGGATCCTAACTCAACCTAACTTGACCCAACTCACCCTTGCTCAGATCCCAACTCAACCCTACTTGACCAAACTCACTTAGACTCGGATCCTAACTTAGATGGACTTAACCCAACTCAGCCCTACTTAACCCAAATCACCTCAACTTAGATCCCAACTCAATCTGACTTGACCCAATTGACCCTGACTCAAATCCCAACTTGGCCTGACTTGACCCAACTCACCCTGACTCAGATCAACTCACCCAGACTCAGATCCCAACTCAGCTTGACTTGACCCAACTCACCCTGAATCAGATCCCAACTCAGCTTGACTTAACCCAACTCACCCCGACTTGGATCCCAACTTGGCCTGACTTGACCCAACTCACCCTGACTTGGATCCAAACTCGATTGTGTGAAACTCAAGAGCTAAAAGGCTATTTTAAAATGCTTGGTTTGGGGTCATATAAACTTCATTTTGGATGATTTTTTTTAAACCATGTGTTTTTTCCTAAATTTTTAGAATATGACATTAATTTAACTTCAATTTTTATATATTTTTTACAAATTTTTGAAAATCTATTTGGATGTTTATAATCTAACACATTTGCTTTTGGGGTGATGCCTTAAGGGTAGATAGGTAACCAATGGATTTCAAATTTGATAAATCATGTTTTAGACCACCTTTTTAATGATTTTTAAATGAATTAGGAACCTTTTTTTGGTTCTTAATGAAACATTTAGAGGCTTAAGTGAAGGCTTTCAAAGTTACAACTTAAGACCAAAGGGTCAAAAGAACACCACCACATCTTTTGTTTGGGCTTAAAATTGAACACACTTTTCAATTCTTATTTTTAATAGTTATTTAAATTATAACTTGATTATAAAAGAGTGGGATGTTTCATGTATGCTCTTCCACTTGTCCCCTTTAGGGAACTCTTGGGATCAAAAGTGCCATTCCTATTGCAAAAATCCTAGTCCAAGGCATAGAAATAAAGTCATTTAAATCACTCCCCAAAAACTCACAATAGTATTGGGTGACCTTGACATGACCTTAAAGTCTTTTTATTTTATGTTTTCTATCATTTCATTGCATCTTGGATTGTGAGGGGGACATCATTACCTCCCATGAGTTTTTTAGGGAAGCTTTGACCTAGGGTTTCACCTCCTGACACTGACTTCATTTGGATCCATATTAGAGTTTCACATGGGAATTAGTGGTACTTTAGACATTACACTATACTAAGTGAACAACATGATGTAGTGGTTGTAAAAAGAACTATACCTTTTTGCAATAAGCTAAGTGATATGGATCCAAAATCTATGCTTTTCTTTTGCATTATTTGACATGAAATTCATTGTGAAATTGATTCCCCTAGAGACATTCAAAACTTGATAGTTTAGTCAACCCCACATTGTCATACCCTTATTAGCATTTGGATGATTATACTTAGTGTATTTTGGTCATTTACCTTACTCAGTGTTTTTGAGACTAAAATTTGTTTGTTTGTTTGTTTATAAACCATGTCTAAACCACTTTGTTTATATGTCACTCTTTTGTCTGAAGAGGTGTTATGATAGCCATTTAAAACCACACTTGTGCCTTGAATTTTTTTAAAACTTGTTTGTGTGTGTGTCAATTTGAGTTACAAAGAGTAGTGTCACGCTACCAAAAATCATGTCAAACCATTTTGCCTTTAAGTCTTTGAAACATAAAATTTATCACATCATTCGAGCATGATTACACCATTAGGTTGCTCAATTTGTTTCAAAACCTGTTTACCATTGCACCAAAAACCATTATTTCAAACCACATGATGTATACCATTTAGACCTTTGTCTTGTGTTGTTATGTTATCTAATATTGCCATTATGTTGTCTAATATTGTCTATCTTGTTTAGTCAAATCTTAGTTTTCAACATTGAGTTTTCAATTAACCTTTTCAAGTTTGGATTCAAACATTGATTGATTTTTGTTTAGGCCTCAATTCATGGGGCTAATACATAGATCTTTCTCTTTTGGGTTTCATAACTTTAGTTAATCGAGTACCCAAATTTTAAAACTATTGATGGTTTATTTTTTTAATGCTTATACTCATCAATGTTTGTGCCTTTATTTGGGAGAACATAGTCTTTATTCAAGATCCTTTTATCTCATGCCTTATGTCAATTGATCATGTTTATGTTTGATTCTATTTGACAGGTATACGTAAAAGTTATTTACAAACTTGTTAAATTAAATTCACATCATGCCTTTATTTAAAGTCTATATTTTGATGCCATTTGGCTAAAATTCTTAGAACAACATGTTTGAGCCTATATTTTCTTCATATTTGGATAAGAGACCCAATGACTCTTTTTCCTTTTCCTAGTTTAGACCTTTTTTGGAACAGTTTGACCTAGACTTTTGACATGGCCAATTTTTATTCAGACGCTTGACCTTTCGTGTGTATGAAATTTGACATTAGACATGTGATATTATACTATTTTATGCCAAGTCTTAGCATAACCATTTTGGAGATATAAATCCACTTTCAAACCATTTTGGAGATAAAGCTCCACCTTTGACCAAGTTAAACCAAGTTTGACCCATTTGTCCTTTGGACATAGTTTTTTAGAGTTTACAAAACTTTAGGCCTTTTATTTTAGAGATTTCATCATTTATGCAGATATGTCTAGCTACACTTATGATGGAATCAAGTACAATACAACTTATGATAAAATGGCTGCATAAAATCCTACTAGAAACCCCTATAGAGATAAATTTTCTAAGGAGTTTTATTATTTTCCCTATAATACTCTATATGGGGAACAAATTCAAGAACCAACTTATGAGCCAACTCATGATTGAGATGATATGGTTTATGAGGAAGACTTAGATGCTTTAGCTTATGTGAGTAATCAGGATCCACCACATCATACCATTTCTATTCCAGGACCATAATGTCACACCATTCCCATACCAAGACCTCATCTTTTAGTTTGTTTAAGAAATTAGGCTCCATAATGCCAAACCATTTCTATACCAAGAGCTCATCCTTTGGTTTGTGTATGTAATTAGGCTCCATAATACCAAACCATTTTTATACCAAGACCTCATCCTTTGGCTTGTGTGAGAAATCAAGTTCCACAATGCCCCTTCATCATTATAGGACCTAGTCTTTTGGCTTGTGCGAGCAATCAAGCCCCATAATGCCCTATCGTTATCATTTTAGGACTTCATCCTTTTGCTCATGTGAGAAATCATGCTCCCTAATGCCTTATCATTACCATTTCAAGACTTCATCCTTTGCCTCATGTGAAAAATCATTCTCCCCAATACCCTACCATTATCCAACCATAAGTTATTCCTCATCTAGAACCAATCCCATCTAAACCTCAATTGATCCAATCATTCAAAGACCAAGCTATATTCAAAATTGGTACTTTCCAACTCATTAGACCCCAAGGCCAAAATAACCAACCAATCCAAGATGTTTTTGTTAAACTAACTATTTGTGATAAGTCATCCTATGATGAATCACCTATTGATCCTATACCAATTGTCAAGGAGTCTCATTCTAATGAGCCAGTCTTTGTTGAGTCATTTATTAATGATTATAACCACCTTTAGGAAAATCATTACCTTTACTATGTGCTTATTTTTCAAGAGCATCCTATCAACATGTTAGTCTCTAAGGAGTTGTATCTTGACCTTTTCCCCATTATAGAGGAGTCTCAGTTTGACAACTAGTCTTGATGGAGCCCATCATGTTATTATAGGTTATTACTTGTCTAGTACCAAAAATTTAGCAAGACGTCATTATAACAAAGTACCCATCAGATAAAGAATCAGAGTTAGAGTTAGGTTCTACTCTTAGACTGATATCAAATTTAGCATCAAAATTAGAATCAACATTTGTCTCAACATTAGATTCAGAGTCCCTTGAGTCAGAATTAGATTTAGAAGAAGAATATGTTCATGGTTGTTACAACATTGGTTATGCATGCCTCAAAGATCAATTTGAATACATTTATGATCCTTATATAATTTTTGAGGATGAGTACTTCAATTTAGACACAATTTATCCTAGTATTATCTATGAGGATTATGCAACCTCTCCTAATTCCATTATCATACCACATACCATTACCATCAACTAACATACCCATATTATTGATATTTCATATCCCATAATTGTTGATTTGGATCAATAGAATCACACTTTATTGAACTACATCCATGGTGACATAGAAGTTGAATAAGATCAAGGAGGCCAAGATCACATTCATGTAGTAGAAGAACACTCTCCTAGTGAAACATTTTTAGAGACGCTAAGATACAATCAAAGTTCCAACTCAACATCTTCTAGTGAATTTTTTTTAGAAGTGCTAGAATAAAATCAAATTCAAAAGCCAATGTTCATTAGTGAAACCTTCTCAAAGGTGATACAGGACAATCAAGATAACTTCATTGGTGAAAACCTCATTAAGGCACCAATAGCTAAGGACAAAAGTTCTTCACTGCTTGACAAAGACAAAATCAAAGATCAAATCAAAATAACATTCTATCTATAGCCTAATCAGATGGTAGCTACTCTTAGGCCCAAACAATAGAAAAATATGATGGTCCTATCAAGAGAACACATGTTTAGCCTTTCCACATTCAAAGTTATGTCAAATCTGGTATTAATGACATTACATGTGACTAAAATTCTTGATCTTCATTTTTTCCCCACCATTATAAAATACATTGTCATCCACCATTCCATTTCACAAACAAACCTACTATCCAATATTTATCCATATTTACCATCCATGGTCTCACTTTCCTTTGTAGAGGCTACAAATATACCTTGTCTCAATGTTTGAAGGAATCAAAATCAATAATCAACAAAAATCACAAAAGCATTCTCAGCATCTAAATCTATAGGTAGTTCTTGATGGAGCAACTATTTAGATGAGGTGTGGGATAGAAATTAACATGATCAAGTATTTTGTTTATACAATTTATTGATTAGGACATGCATCTCCCCATCAACAAGAACAATAAAATCAAAAACCATACCTAGGCTAAAAAAATGTACCATACCATTTCATTTCCATGCCATTTCCATTATTACATATCCTTTTACCATTGTTGCATATCCCAACCAATCACCTTCTCACTTGGGGGCAAACTTCTTACCATTTTATCCAATTTATCAAATAATCATTATCCTTAGCAAGGCCGTGCCATCTAACCATTCCATTCTTATCTCGACCAAAGCCTATTTTTAGTCATCTTACTCAATCATATTTTAATCTTAGCTCATTTGGTTCTTCCCACACCTTTTATGAGAGGATTATAATCAAGTTTCAATAATCAATTAAATTCATGTTTACAATGATAGTCTATGAAAGTAGTGTGATATTTGATCTAGTAAGATATCTTTTATTTTCTATCATGTATCAAGTTTGTTTATGTGAGCCTAATTATAACCACCTATGGGCAAATCGGTGTCTCATTAGTCTTGCTACTAATTATAACCACCTATGGGAAAATTAGTATCATTGACCTATTCTATTGTATCTTAGTTATAACCATCTATGGGAAAACTAGGGGAAACACTTGTTTATCATACATTGTTGCATTACCTTGCCATTATTGTTTTCATTTGACTGGCCATTTGCCACATTTGAGAACTTTTTGGGACCTATTTGGTTTTTCCCCACATTTTGTGTATATGGAATTAATATAACTTGAGGTCATTTCTAGACTATGTAGGTCATGCTCAATTCATGTTGAGGTCAACTCAGTCCCCCTTTCCATATGCTCTCATCATTCTATGAGCAACCTAAGCCAAACACTCTCACTATTTTATGAGTAGGTATCTTGACATTCTTTAGAGAGTTAAGATACCTTAAAAATCCCAAAACATTCATATATTTAAAAAATCTAAATCAAAAAAACATGTCTTATCTAAGCCTAGTTAGTTATCCTCAATCTACCTTACTAGGGCATGGTCATTATTAGGATACTTTATTTTGATTTTTTTAAAATCTTTTTGTTTGTTTTTTTATATCATGTTGTTTTTTTGTTTATTTTTCTATTTTTTATTTTTTTGTTCTCTTACCTATTTGTTTGTTTTCAACACTGTTGCCTCGACTCAATCTATATGTGTTCATTGGGTGATTTCTTGAGCACATTATTCTTGAGTCCATCCATATTCATACATAAACATTATCATTATGGTTTTTATAATTGGTGCATTATTTTTGAGTGTTTATTGGATCAGGAGTCAGTGCTTACACATATTTTGGCTAATTCTTCATGATGTTCTATCATGAATCCTACCATCACATGCTACAACAAAAATCAGCTTTGAGAAGGTCTACAATCAATGGAGCCATATAAGTTTCTCCTTGGCACCTTAGAAAACCCTCCCATCCCACCCTTGATCAAATCAACCCATTCACCATTATAGTTGTATCATTGGTAATCAGGACAACCATCTCCTCATTGGTAGGTACAACTAAATCATTCACACTAATCAATCTTATTTTTATATTCATCTATTTCATCACTTTTTACCCACTCATATTTAATCTATATTTTAGGTTTTACCCTTGAGTTAGGCTTAGTAATCAAACCTAACTGGGTCATAATCATCTTTAGCCAATCTAGGTCCTCTTAATGACTACAACTACCTATGGGTAAATCATTATTTTGACTTTATTCCTGATT
This sequence comes from Torreya grandis, assembly GCA_037957365.1. Classification (NCBI taxonomy): domain Eukaryota; kingdom Viridiplantae; phylum Streptophyta; class Pinopsida; order Cupressales; family Taxaceae; genus Torreya; species Torreya grandis. The sequence goes on along the minus strand of JARHVA010002393.1, from coordinate 2,472,549 downwards.
ATAACTACCTGTGGGAAAATTAGTATCCTTTTTACATCAATGCATGCAAGCATTTTCTCATTTGGATCAATCTCTACCATGGGTTAATTCCACCTTTCTTCTTATTTCTTTTCAAGGGATCATCCATCAATAAATGTAATTGCCACTCCCTCGAGGGGGCATCATCATAGGCTTCCCAAAACCATTTGGAGCTTTGTTCTTCAACCATCATATTCTTTTTGGCATATAGTCCTTTTCTCATTATTTGGGAAGACATTTATTTGCCTATAGTTTGAAATGTCTTCCAAAATAGGGGTAAACTATAGACACCTAAATCTAGCCACTGATAACCTCCAACAAGGCTTTTGACCAATTTCCACCAAAGTGCACAATTTGGTCTAAAAAAACTAAAATGCATTAAATGAGTTGAAATTTATATACTCAAGTGCTGATTTTGGCCAGAGTATCAGTAAATGGGGTAATGCAATTTATGGGCTAACTAACTTTGATCAAATTATTTTGAGTCAAAATGCCAATTTTGCAACTAGGTGCTGTTGATTTCTCTTTTTTATCAAATTTTTATAAAAGATGCATGTCTTTGTTATTTGGTGTTAGAAACATCCTAAATGGGAATATGGTTCTAATTCATTTTACATTGACTTTGAATTCCAATCCAATCAAAATTTGGACCAATAACAAGGCATTCTGATCAATTTGAGTAATTTGTGCACAAAGTGCTTAATCATGCTTAAGAGCTAATAAAACTAGATTAGAGCCTATTTAAGAATTCCATGTAAACTTGTTGAATAATTTTTTTAAAAATAAATATTTAATAACTACATCATGGTGACCTCATTTTTTGGGAAGACATCCCTAGGCCATAAATGCTATAAATATCAAGATTATGGGTCTCTTATGACTCATAATGACCCTCAATTCCTCTTAAATTCCCCTTTTTCTAATGTCATAATGAGTATAATTATTAATTTTATTCCAAAAATTTGAATTAATCCTCAACCACACATCTTCATCTTAATATGGATGGTTTAGGTTGATTCTGAGCAATCTCAAAAATCTATAAATAGGAGGCCTTAACTATTGAATTTTAATCTTAATTTGTGAAAAGTTATCATGTCAAATTGATTCTAAGAACTCTCACATGAAAACATTATGATGCCAAAATATTGATCCAAGCCAAGCTAAAGCCACAAGGTTCCAAGGAGAAGAGGAGATAGTCAAGCCTCCTTTGATGAAGACTTTATGAGCACAAGCCGAGCAAGCCACTACAACAAGCATTTGAAGCATCCAAGGAAGGTGAAGGATTCTTATTTTTATTTACTTTTTAGTTTTGTTTTTCATTTTTTTTTTGTTATCAAGTTCACCCTAGTAACTAGGACTAGAGATGTATGTGAGTTAGTGTATTTTTATCAATTTGTTTTCATTTTGGGACTAACACAATACTAATCACCTCTCTTGAGTCAAATTCTAGTTCACACCCTACATCTTGTTTCTAAGATGAAGGGCTGATAATGATCCTAAAATATCTCACAAGATTCATTTTGGGCCTTTCATCTTGTCTCCTAGATGAAGGGTGGAGAATAATCTTGCATATTAATTCATTTAGTAAATTACTTGGCTCACAAAATAATATTCCATAAGATCTCAAGATTCTTTCTAGAATGAATATGCCTTTTGGAAAGAAAATGAGGAATTAACAATTGAAAGGAAATTTTAATTCCACTTGCTTAGGACTATAATTATAAGAATTATTAATTTAATTCTTCTACTATGATCAATTCACTAAATTTCCCTTTCGTTGATCAATTAATATAATTAATTTCCCTTATCTAAATCATTCTTCTAATCAAATTACCTAAATGTATTAATTAAATTGATCTTTGATTAATTAAATTAATCATTATTATAATTATAGTTATATTCAAATGGAATTATAATTTTCTTTCAATTGTTAATTCCTCCTTTTCCTTCCAAAAGGCATCTTCATTTGAGAACGAATCTTGAGATCCTATGGAATATTGTTTTGTGAGCCAAAAAATTTACTAAAGGAATTAATATGCAAGATTGTTCTCCACCTTTCATCTTGGAGACAAGAGTAAGGTCCCACAATGAATATTGTGAGATATTTTAGGATCATTCTCATATTAAAATTCACCATATGAGATCTATTTAGATATCATTATGTTCATTTTCTCTTGTCAATTATTCTACTCTGATCAATTCACTAAATTATCTTCACTAATCAATTAATATAATCAATTACCCTTCTCTAAAGCATTCTTATAATAAAATTACACATATTGTATTATATAAATTAATCTTTAATTAATTATTCTTCTAATTATAGTTCTATACAAATTGAATTATAATTTCATCTCAATGGTTAATTCCTCATTTTCCTTCTAAAAAGAATCTTCATTCAATAAATAATCTTGAGATCTTATGAAATATTATTTTGTGAACCAAGAAATTTACTTAATGAATTAATATGCAATATCATTCTCACCCTTAATCTTGGAGACAATATTAATTACCCACATTGAATCTTGTGAGATATTTTAAGAGAATTCCACGGTCAAATTCATTGGTTTCTTGGCTAATTCACCATTTTCATAGACAAATTCATCATTTGTATGGTCAAATTCACCATTTAGAAAATGGTTAATCCATTGTTTTCCCTAATTCTTCTAGTAATAAATATAATTAATTTAAAAAATCACAAAGCAAAATGTGCACCTACCAATGGTCATTCTCCCCATGCTCATCTAAACTCTTGAATGTGATCAGGAAGTGTTCTTGGTTTTGGTTTGTCAGCTATTTTTTCTAGGTCACTTTTTTGTGAATCATAGAGGTAAATTTTGAAAGACTAGGGTGAAAATGAACTAATTTTCAACCCCAAGGTGAAGCTATATACTTTTATTTCAAAATAAAATACTCTCATGTTTTTTTTCTTCTCTGGGGGCTTATTTTAAACCCCAATAATTCTCATTTTCACCTATCACTTTCATTTTTTCTCCTACTTGGACATTTCTACGTTATTATTTCATCCTTTTGTGGGTCCACTCATCCAATTTTTTTATTGATCTATATATTAGTATTTTTACTCATTCAATATTTCTAAATGATCAAATGAAATATTTAGAACTAATTATCTACACCTAAGACCTCATCAACATACAAAGATTAGGATAAAAATGTTAAGATTAAACCAATGCAATGCACAAATTTATTTTAAAGCTCATTTTTTTGTATGATTTGGATTATGTGTATCTTTATGCAACATTTATCAATGTTAATGTCCCAAAATATACCATCTCTTTTTGAATATTTTGAGAATTAGAATTGACAATCATGACCTTTGATAAACAAGTTAACATGATAAAATGGTAGGGCTTCACTATGAATATTAAGCATGTAAAATAACAAAGATAAAAGGTATATTTATAATAAAATAAGATTAATTAGGGCCCTTCATCTTACTTCCTATATAAACAATTACAAATGAGTCCTTAACAATTCACATGGATCACTAATGTGATCCCTTTATCTTGTTTAAGATGAAGGGTCGAGGATGGATCTTAAAAACATAAAAGAAGGATTAATATGAGACCTTAATCTTGTTTCAAAGATTAATGGTGGATAATTATCCTCATAATATATTTGTGAGATTAATTTTGGGCCCTTCATCTTATTCCCAACATGAAAGGTGGATAATCATGCCAAAGAAATCACATAGATAACCAATGCAGACCCTTCATCTTGTTTTCAAGATTAAGGGTTGAGAATACTCATAAAATATCTCAAAATATTAATTATGGACCCCTCATATGAATAATAATATTGCATATTAATTCATTTAGTGAATTTCCTGGCTCACAAAAAAATATCCCATAGGATCTCAAGATTATTTATTGAATGAATATGTCTTTTAGAAGGAAAAAGAAGAATTATAAATTGAAATGATGTTATAATTCCATTTTCATATATTTATAATTATAATAATTATTAATTCAATTATAAATTTAATTAAAACAATATGGAAAATTTGATTAGAGGAATGATTTAGAAAAGGGGAATTGATTGTATTGATTGCTCAATGAAAGAAGAATTAGTGAATTGATCAAAATAGAAGAATTAACTAGATAAAATGACCAAAATGATAATTATACATATATAATATGGTGAATTATCCAACCTATATATTCCCCAAGATGAATTAAAACTCATACATTAGATGAATAAATGATTTTAGACCAGTTTGTGTGCAATTATGGGAAGTCATTCTATTTTCCAATTTTGACATGAAAGTGATAAAATTGGAGTGTCTATAAGTAAATTAAGTGACATTTGAATTTTTTTTTTAGATTTTTCATGGTCATATATTGGACTTGGTTGAGTTTTAAAAACAAGAATAAGATCCTATGTAATATGAGAAGCTAGTTTAAACCTAGGTGCACTCCATGTGATCGAAGGAGAAGATAATGGAGTAAAATCCATAGGAGGAGGAAGTCCTTACAATATCATTATCTTCAATTTATAATTTGTCTCCTCTAGGTAATTTTTTAAATCAAATTCCTTCACCATATTTTCAATATTTGGATCATATAGGATCATTTATACAACCTTCATATTCATGCCAATAATCTTCATCATGTTATATACTTTTAAATAATCCTTGGTATTGAGGAATATTTTTTCATGATCATACCTTTTATGAAATTACATGGCTCTAAACTTAGCTTTAATATTTTTCAAGTGATTGAAATCTCTATTAATAGGATCCTAACATCTTAATTATATAACATTTAAACTAAAGCATGATATGTGAGATGCATAATTGGATAGTTGAGGTCATTAATTGAGATAAGTGTTATCTATTCTCAGTGGAAATTTATGAATGGCACTCTTACAATCCCCATTTATGCTTCAAGTTAATTAAAATGTTATCCCTTATTCAATGGGTTTGTCTAGAATATGTATTAGTAGATATAATGGTACATGCCACCTGATTTCCCTATACTTATGATGGTGTAGTTAGGGTAAACCCAATAATTATTCAATGTCCGAAGAGAACTAATCATTTCATAGTATAACCTTACCATTGGATTCATATTAATAGATCAGTATAAAATTGGATATAATTGGTAAACTATATTTTTTATATAATGCCTAAATTTTAGAATGTGGAGCATCTCAAAATCATAACAAGCTCTATTATCACCCTTAGGTAGCCATGTAGGTGACCCTTAGAGGCTCATTATTGCATGTATAACATCCAATAAGTAGGACAACATGTAAAAGCTACCATTTTGTTTAAATTAGAGGTATTTTTGAAGTAAGTTAAATGTTATTATTTATCCCAATGTAAGAATTTTCTTATCCTCCAAAATTATTGATAACAGGGAACCCAAACCTCAATTAAATTTTAAATATATTCATCTCTATATAATTTATTCATTAGATCCATCCAAACTCTACCCCTAGCCTAAATTGGGAATTGGGAATAGAGCTCACATTCCTCTTATTGAAAAAATTGACAAGGTTAGTTTCTCAAATTTATAATGTATCCTAGACATCTTGATTCTTAAACAATTACATATCGACTTATTTATTATAAATAGTTTAAATTTGAGGTAGTTGATAGTACTTATTGTATACACACAATATTTTTAAAACATTATCATTTGACTAATGTTTTCTCTCTTAAAAGAACCTATTGAATTTCAATCTCTTTGAGTGCATGCCTTATATGGTGCATTTGAAAAGGTGTGGGTAGACCATTAGTGATTTTCAAGATCGTTGGTCAACTCTGTCATTTCTTAAACCAACTAGAAATCTTGTTTATTCATCTCCCCAAGTAAACAAACCTTGTTTATCTATTTACCTATGAATTTATCCTTTCAAATAACCCCTAACCAAGAAAACACCCACTTTTTAAACTAAGTCATCCTAATAAATCCTATTATGAAAGATAAAGTGCAAATTATGGAACTAAGTTAGTCAGGTTGACCTAGTTTAAGGCCTAATGGTAACTTTTTATTAAAATTGGGTCATGATGGCTAACCTTGTTGACTAAAAATATGGAAGGTTTAGGACTTGTCCATTGCTATAAATAAAACCTTAACTTAAATTCAATAGAGATGAGCATTCATTTTCTCATTATTACAGCTTGTAATTCTACTCAATCTACATTTGAAGGAACCATTACTTAGGGTTTGCCTTGGAGGGAAGATAGTTTATCTTATGGGAAGTCTTGGATGAAAATTAAGATTATTTTAGCCTATAGATTATTTATATAATTTGATCCTTCCAAATCCATAGAAACCTCTTACAAGTCACCATTGGCTAAGGGAGAGATTGAGACTCAATAGGTTCACCCAAAGGTAAGTTTCTCTAACTTTTGCTAATTCATTTGATAAATAGATATTGCATAAAGTAATAGGTTTTGAATGTATAACTCCTTGTTTAGATTATCTCTATATTTAAACTTAGTATAACTATATGGTATTATTTATTTATTTTACCTTCCACCTTAGGTGATCCAGGCCCCCATTTACCTACCATTATCCCTTGATTACTTATTTATGTTAAACCATCACGTTTATGACATAAGGTTTGGTGAGAATTATATAGTTTTATTTTATATATTAGAAGACCTATCTAGGGTTATTACATAGGGTTTTTTGACTAGAGGCTTTGGAACCCTCAGTTTTAGTGTTGTGTGATAAGATATCCCTTATTTAGATTTAATAAATCTAATTTAGTCATTCCCTTGATATAAAAAGTATCATAATAGATGTTAGTTGATTACCTTCTTTGAGATTTTATTTACTAAGTAGGATAAGTTGTATATATATATATTAATTTTTTGCACACATTCTAGTGAACTCGATGTGAATATAACCATTGCATTTTTTATTTTTCATTTACATTCAACTAGGTCATGTTGGTCAACCTATTTTTAACCTTTATTTTCATATCCAGGGTCTACAATCAACTAGGTCATGTTAATCAACCTAGTTTTGTCCTCTATCTGTAGTGTTCTCATCTAAAGTCAACTAGGTTATGCTAGCTAACCCAATTATTTTCTCTTTTTTGAAGATCCAAGATCTATATTCAACTAGGTCACATTGGTGACCCAATTTTATCCTTTGTTTGTAGGGTTTCATCTCTAGTTAACTAGGGAACGCTAGTCAACATAGTTAGTTTTCTTTTTTTTTTAAAAATTTTCATTTATAGTTAACTAGGTCAAGTTGGTCGACCTAGTTAATTTTTTCAGCCTTTATTTTTCAAATTTTAGTCAACTAGGTCGCACTAGTTGACCTAGTCTTATTTTAATAATTTTATCTTTTAGCTTTTTATAAACTAATTAGACTTGGTAGAACTCATTTATCCTATGTATTTTTTATATTTTTGCCTCTGTAGGAATAAATTAATCCTAGAAAATCCAATTAGTAGTCATATATTTAACATATTAGTCAATCAACTATGTCTACTTGGTCAACCTAGTTATATCACTCATATTTTTGCCTCTTAAGGAATAAATCACCAATGGATAATATATTCTACAATCAAATCTTCAACACCCTCATTCATCTAGCTAAGTTGACATGGTCAACCTATTTATATCACTCATGTTCATTCTAACCAACTTCATACTTTACTTTTTTCAATTATCTCAATTTGCCATTTCTATTTTTCAGTAAAGTTATATATTTTAAAATTTTACTCTCTTTTTGCTAATTTTTCAACTCTACTAAAATTATATCACACAGTCAACTAAATCAACCTGGATGATTTATTTATGTGTATGTTTACTCTACCAAAAAACTAAGTTGATCCAGTCAAATTTATATATTTTTGACCTATTTTAATAGCAAACTACATTGGCCTACCTAACTTTGTTTTATTCTATTTGACAACTAGATCAGCCTAGCCAGCCTTATTCTGTGTCATTATATTTTAGATTAATCAAGGTAATTCATTTTCCTTTCATAGTAATTAATCTCACTTTTGATTTGAAAATATTTATTCACATATTTACTTATTTTCTTAAATTGAAATTTGGTTTTTGAAATTTGAATTTTTCCTTTATTTTCATTGTCTTGATTTCCCTAGAAATTATGTACCAATAATTTTAAAACTATTTAGCTATTATTTTGAATGGGTACATGATACTCTGTTTATGGTCTTTGTTTATTTTTTATAGATATCATGGCATGAGGGTATTTCCCTAATACTCATAGCCATAATACAGAGTTAAACATGGTATTTAGTTGACACGTACCTCAATATATTTTATAAATGCATAGGATTTACATTTAAATTAAATATTAGGAATCCAAACATTTATTTGATCTTATAGTTCATCAATTAATAGTTAGTGTTAATAAAATGCTTTTAGCTTACCCTAAAAACTAGGTTTAGTGGGTTATGAGAATCATACTTCTTTCATAGTTAGTGCTCTAAAACATTAGGTTGTCACTATCTAATGAACAATAAAGTATCTTTAGGAGACTACAAATAAATCAAAACCTTTTTATAGCTTATTGGTCTTCTTTTAAGATAATTAGTTAGCATTGATAGCTAAAAATTTACATATTCTACTTATTACTTGCTATTACTTATTGTATTATAGAATGTATGAATTAATGTTGTCACTAATTTTTGTTGTGTATTTTAATTAATTTTTTATTCTATCAATTTTACTTTTGTTTCCAAACTATTAAAGATCAACTTTACACCCTTGATAGGGTGATTCAATCCCTCTCAACTTTAAATATGCAATGGGATTGGTCATAGGCTATGGCACATGACAACCAAAGATATGCTCAAGTGCCCATAATACCTATAAAGGTCATCCTAGTCATTTCAAGTCTAAACCAATCCATTATAATACATTATAGGGCATATGTCTCTCACTGCATTACTATAATGAGTTTACGAGGGTTGTAGATGTGTTTTAATCTTAACATAGGTTCATAGAGGATATGCCCTATTTCTCTATCCTAATTACAAAATATGGAAGTAGGAATACCATTAAAAGACCTCAAAACACCATTTCGTCCCACGAAAAACCTCATCTATATTCCAAACAAAATTGTGTTCTTATATTGAGCTCTTCTTGAGGCTAAAACATGGTTTTGAGATGTCTGTCATCTTAATGATTATTCATACTACATATGAATTTTATCCCTGAACTAATGTCATATAATGGGAGTATAATATTATCCTTCAATCCTTCAACATACATTCACTTCCATGCATCTCCTTTGTGTAGTTATGAGTTTCACAAAATGCCCTCTCATGTTTGGAAGATTATGTATACAGGTTGAGAGAGAGGTTTTAGGATTAAAAGCCTCCAAAATGCTCACCATGGGTTGGAATGATCTTAAATAGGAATGATTAAAATTGTAACATGTCTCTCAAAGGTTTTCAATGGGAATGGTCTCCAAAAATATCATGCAACCTCCTTTGTTCACCATGAGGGTTTATTGGCTACCTAAGCTTCTTAACCCTAGAGGTCTATTTCTTGGGTTCCCTCCTCATAATACCAAATATAAATCCTATTAAAATATATTCTAAGGTTTTTTTCACCTATAAAAATTATTCACGCCTCATACTCACCCTAAAACATGTTTTTCCCCTCATACTTCATGTATTCAATTGTAGGTGCACAAACCAGGCTTCTTGATTGCAATATGAGAATATACCTTTATTAACTAGTTATTAGCACCTTGGTGGTATAGGAAAATAATATAAGGTTATATTCATATTATTTATCAACTCACCATATAAATCATTGACACTACCAACATTCACCAATCTTTTTTCAATTTTGTGCACAGATGTGACTGTAGGTGAAGGTTTAAGCTTGAGATTTGATTAGAGGTTAAGAGTAGGTCATTAATGAAAAAGTTCCCCTAAATTTGACCTAAACACACCTAAAATATGTATGAACTCATTTCCAACACATTTCTATTCACTTGAAACCCATCTCTTTGAGAAATATACATCTCATTTCAAGTAGAAAAGGGGACCTACAGGTTTGTAGACCTGTAGGTCTCCTTTTTCTTATTTTTAAACCTCCTACTATCCCTATTTTGATACTCTTGAGTTTTATATATATTCATAAATATCTATAAATCCATTTTTTTAGATTATAAACATCATATATCACTGATTATATGAGGTACATACTTCTTTGAACTCACTTTTGTGTTTGGTAGACTTCTCATAGTCTCAAACCTAGATTGATAATAAACATGTTTTTATGGATTGGTGATGAAAGGTACATCTTAAAAGAGTTATTTTGGAGGTATATTTTAACCTTTCAGTCTTTATAAAACCATATTCAATATCACTTTTCTTTATTTATCCCATTAAATACATGTTTTATTAATTAGACCTGTGTATGTAAATTGATCTCATTTATGGGAAAAGCCTCAATTTTGGGGATTATTATACTTGATAATAGATTAAATTATAGTTAAATTATTTCATGACATATTTCATGATTTCATGACCCTCATACCATATTGATAATGCAAAATTCAAACCTTTCAATTCACCTCTATGCTTGGAGTCATGCATAGTCCAAAAGAACAAGAACATTGCATGTTTGGAGAAGGTAGTATTGGAGTGAGAAATGAAACCATTAATATACCTATAATTAAATTTAATAGAGTGAAAATATGGTGGGATACATTCATCCACACTCTTTAAAATATTGAAAACCTCAAAACACATAAGAGATCATGACATCAAATTTGTAAACTATGCATAAATGGAGATTTCTTGTCTTCTTGAGGTCACACATGACAAGTAAGGTTTTTAAAATCATGTGATATGTCTAAATAGTCCCCATATATCCTCTTAAATTTCTCTCATGCATCCAACTAGTTTGAAACTATCATTTCAAGGAGAAAAATGAATCTGTGAGGTTTGTAGGTGATTTTAGAGTACCCTACCTTATTAATGATTATTCATAAAGGAGGGGACACCAATATGATGAATATGGACATGGATTTAAATTTAATTATGACCCCCTCCTTTGGTAAAAATATCAGGTCCTAACTCTCCTTGTGTTGTATGGAATGAGCATGTGAAATTGACTTTTGTGAGCTTACCAAGGGAGTGATGGGAGAGAGAGTTTTTTGCATTTTATGAGACTTGTACTTGAATTCCAAACATGAATTTAAAGATACATCCTTTAATTTATTTAAACCTAAAAATTATCTTTTTTGGTCTATATAAGTGGGTGAAAAACTTCTCTTAAGCATTGAAACTCAATTTCAACTATTTTTCAACTTTTGAAACTGACTTGTCATAAAGTACCTACCAACTTAACATTATATCATTCTTAATAAGTCATTTTAAAACAATTTTTTACATGGTATTCACTCTTTTGAGTTCTTAAAATGAATTTTTGATAATTTTACACAAGATAATAACCTATAAAAGGGTTGAATAATGACTTAATGACATTGGGTACAACATTAGACTCATTTTGGCACTTAATTAGACCAAAGAGAGTATTACATGACCATGACACATAACATATGAATTTACAAGACACCTTAAACCCCTAACACATCTTGAAACATCCTAAAATATGACAAAATAGTTAGACAAGCGTAGTACTAGAATAGGCCATTACCTTATTTTTTATCAAATTTACTTTAAACTATGATAATAAGAATTGAAAATGAAAGAATTTTTTGACCCTATCCTATGGTAGCCAAATTTTTGCTAACATATTTAGTGACCTTTTGGGGATGCTTGCTTCTTAAGAATAATAGATTGGTTTCCTAGTCATCTATTGGGAAATGGATCCACTTACACTCAAACTTAGACTAAAATTGACCTTCACCAAGACAAAACAATTGAATTTACCTCCAAACACACAAAAGACAAGAACAACACATGAAGAAAAGAAATAAAACAACACACACTTGTGCCTAAGCACTTAGGGAAAACAATGTAAAGATTACTATGTATAAATAAATTACATACCTTCATCCTCTAGGGCCAAATGGAATGTTTTTTTATATTTGTTGCCTCATGATATAAGACATGTTGTGGAACAAGTTGCCCTTTGAGTATAGCATTTTATGGGTCATTCTTCTTACTTGCCAACATGATTGACATGCTCTCAAGATCTTCATGACCAGTAATTAGACCTTTTGGATTCATTCCCATGTCTATGAGTTAAATATGTGAGTCAAGGACATATTCAAACTCATCCTAAGCTAGGTTGGTTGGCTTAAATAGTACCACTCTTGTCTCATCAGTAGGTTATTCCTTATTAATCTCTTGAAAACCTTCACTTGGAGAGATATCATTTTGAAGGAGAATGTTAGCCATGTCATCCATTAAATAATCAAGATCACTTTATTCTTGTCTATTTGACATATTATCCTTTTATTCATGTTTAAGAGTGTCATACTCCTCAAATATTACTACATCATCAACAACTTCCTCTTGAGGTGTTAGCTTGACAAACTCCTCAAACTCATTAAACATGTCTAAGTATGATTTATACATGCCTTAAAAAACTTATTGTACTTACTCATGAGACTCAATAAGGTCATCAATAATATTTATTCCTTTAAGATATTTACCATACATCTATTTATCATGTTCATTGGTCAAATTCATATCATTATTAATATCCTTATGGGGTATGGGCTTACCATCTAGACTAGATAAAAAAAATTCTAATAATTCCCAAAAGGCAAATTCTTTTTTAGTACTTTAAATCATGTCAATTTCAATACTAACCTTACCATTATCTTGAGGAAAAACATGTTGATTATGTTTTTCACATGCTTGAGTAGGCTCATGATAATGCTATAACTCTCTTATTCAAGACTAGTCTATTCTTCATCTTCCTCCATGAATAATGGAAGTTCATCTACCCATTTGAGATCTAGCACCTCATAATTTTCTTGATTTATCTAACATATCTTGTCCTCTTCTTCTTCCACCTCAAAACCATACCAATCAAGTTGATCCACTTGATTATTTATGACCTAAGGGGTTGTCCAACTGTTGGATGAAAGGTAGAGGTTCATTCTCATCCTTGATATCTGATTTATGCTATTCTCCACCAAGGGGAGTTCCAATGATAATATCTTCTTCATGATCACTAGGATCAATTTATAAAACACCTTCTTGAGATTTACCTAAAACTACAACATCCTAACTTTATAATACAACCACATCATCATGTTTTCTTAACAAATTCTCCTTCTAAATTGATTGTCCATCTTCTTCCCTCAATGTATTTGATTCTCCTTCATAAGATGAGAGTGTGGGAGGGAAAAAAGCCTAATTATCCCACTTAAACCCTACTAAATTATCATTTCAACTTGGTATTTTGGGAGGCTTAGGTTGATTATATGCTTCTTGGATAGTTGTAATATGAATGGTAGATGAAGGGATTGAAGAGCTTATAGGCTTTCTTGTCTTATCCTACAACATTCTTCCTCCCTCCTACTCTTGAGATTTCATATGAATTACTTCCTTCCCACTTATAATATCTTTTGGTGTAGATTTTATAAATTCTTCTCTCTCTTGAATTTGGATAGGTATAAGAGAAGATTCACTCTCTAAGATAGGCATGAAAAAATCAAGATTCACAGTCTAAGGAGGCCTCCATGGTGGAATAGTCTTAGGATTTTGAGGAAGAGTGAATGGATTTGGTGTGGACATAGGTTTTTCTTGAGGAACACAATATTTCCAACTTGGGATTCTATATCTATTGGACTCATTAAAAGTTTCATTGAGCTTATTTTAACCTTGTATTACAACTTAAAGGAGATTTGTAGTAAAATTAGGTTGACTTGGGTTAGGAGAAGATATATAAGACTGATTAGGTTGGACTTTCACATGTTCTCATATCATTATTTTTTCTTCCTCTAAGTGCATTGGCTTCTTAACCTTTAATTTCTCATTGATTGGGTAATCCTCATTCTCAACACCTGCTCATACTCTCCAAAAGCCTTGTAAGAGCTCATTAACTTCTTGAATAGGATAAATGGGAGAAGTTACACCATGTTCTACTTGTCTATCAATCCTTATAATCTAGTTTACAAAGTGTAGTAAAACTTGTTTAAAGGTGAGTAAGAGTGAAGAATGATTAACATAGGTTTGAGAAGGTTGATTAGAGAGATAGGTGGGTTTTTGGTAAACTTGTTAAGTAGATGTTTGAGAGTTACTTGAGGAGAAACCATGAAAACCATTAACTTTAAAAGATTGATATGAAGGTAAATAATAAATTTTTTGATCATATGAATGATTATACATACCAATTTTCTAATTTTGAGGCAGTTGGACTACCTATACTAGCTGAGATTCATTTAGAGTCACCATTGGTGCTTGAGTTATTTCCTCCAAAGTTTGATATATTGAAGGATGGCACGAAAAAATCCTTCAATTAATGTTGATCTAGTCCCACTACGTGTGCCATAACTATTCTATCTCAAATTTGCACCCTTGAGAGGGTGAATAAATCCCTCTCCACTTGAGCTATGTAATGGGACTGGTCTTAGGTTTTGGGTGACCTTTAGGTGGACCAAACCTATAGGTTATAGGGATATCTCCCCTTGATGTATCAGTTAGGCTCACTATTACTACTTGATTTATTGAAAAGGAAAATGGAGGGAAAATTTCATAAAATAAACCTATCTAATAAGTCACAAAAATAACACCCTCTACTTGACTATCATGCACTTAAGAACAAAGATTAGGCCTGAATCTACTTAAACTTCTAAAAATAAATGCCTTCAAGAATGAATGATTCAACATAGAGATATTTGAAAATACATTGAATGAGAGGGTTAGTTAAGAGGTATAGATAAGGAATTAATAACTAAAAATCCACTTTCAATCTATGCAAAACCACATCAAACTCACCATGTGACTTGAAAGAAGATAATAAATTTACAAATAGGTACAAATGGACAAATGAGAGAGAAAGTACCATGAATACTACTAAAATTCATAAACCATCACATTATCACACTAGTTTAAAGCATGTGAGGAGTTAATAATAAACTTAATTAATTACTCCAAGGCATATTAAAAGTGTTCATTTGAGTAGGGCTTTGCCATAATCAACAAAAGGATCCATAAAAATCCCAAAAAGGTTGATAAATAAATAAATAAATGTGAGTATGTGTGTGTGTGTGTGTGTGTGTGTGTGTGTGTGTGTGTGTGTGTGTGTGTGTGTGTGTGTGTGTGTGTGTGTGTGTGTGTGTGTGTGTGTGTGTGAGAGAGAGAGAGAGAGAGAGAGAGAGAGAGAGAGAGAGAGAGAGTTAAAAAGTTTATTATAAAGATTTAAAATCAAGAAGAGGTTGAATAATAGTTTCATTAGGTATCAAGATAAAAGTGTTGTTTTTATAAAGATGTTTTCCTCTTCCAAATGGTGTAGGAGTTTGTCTAGTTTCTTGACACCTTGTCTTCTTCTTCAAAACTACTCCTCTTGGATTTTAAGGTGAAAAGTGGCACTCTTTATTATCAATTCATTTTGAGTTAAACCTTTCTCTTCCCTTTGAAACCTTTCATTAGTTTATAATCTCTCCAAACTGACATCTCAATGGTGATTACACTTCTTAGGTGTCTTAAAGCCCAATTTATCTTACTATGCCTATCTTACCCAAATAGCTCAAATGTTGATTTCACCTTCATAAGTGTAACATATCTACATTAATGGAATATATAAATCATATTATACCTAAAATAATTCATTTGGATACATAAAACACTCACCAAGATCTCATTTTTCATCTTAAGCTCTCACTTGCCTTCAATACCTTATAGCCCTGAAAACACACAAAGATCATTGTGTAGAAAAATGTATAAATTATCTTGGGAAAATAGGCATAATTTTTGGTACCCAGTATTCTCTTATAGCTTTGTGTCAAATTTCATGACTTGAAATCAAGTTAAAGTATACGTATTCACCCTTTTCTCTATCTAATCAGGCCTCAAATAGGCCTCTAAGCCTAAAAACTAAGTTTTGGATCAAATTGAATAAATGAATGAACCATGAAATGGCTAAAAACCATAGTCTAGTTACTTATACATGATAGAGAGGTACTTATGATCATTTTAAATAAATTAAAAGGGTATAATAATTTAACATTATATATTGAGGATAAAAAACCATAGGAAAACTCAATATGTTGATAAAATGCTTTCCAAGAATACTCAATAGGCCTATAGCTAGGTTTTTTGGCTAGAAAATAGTGCATTTCTAATTTCTTGACCCAACTAGGTGACTTAAATGGATTGGAAATAACTTAATAGACATTAAAATTTATGTATAGGATCATGAAAAATCTCCCCTACCTTAATAATCCTCTATTCTTTATATGGAAGTTATTTGATGCCCTAGATACTCAGAAATAGACCTACAACCATGTATTTTGGGAAATATTGTACAATTTAATCTTGGCACATGCCAAACATATACATGCTTAGGTGCCCACCAAAAATATTAAGGTTTTATTAATTATTTCAAGTACAAAATAATCCATTATATAAGACATTGGAGGGAATATTTCTCTCATCAAGTTACTATGACGGGTTTAAGAGGGTTTAAGATGTGTTTTAGTCTTAATAATAGTTCATATTTATCTCTATCCTAATTTCATACCTATAATACCTCCAAAAACCATTTTTTATCATTAAAAAACTCCTTTATCTTCCAAGGAAAACTATGTTCTTATTTTGAGCTCTTCTTGAGGTTAAAACATGATTTTTAGATGTTTATCATCTTAATGATTTTTCATACTACATAATACATTGATCACTAATATAATTGTATATAATTATATTATAAGAGTCTCCTTCACTCATAAAACAACCATTACCTTCCATTAATATCCTTTATGGAGTTATGAGTTTCAAAAAATGACCTCTCGGGTATGCAAGATTGTGCATATAGGTCGAGAGAGAGGTTTTAGGCTTAAAAGCCTCCCAAATGATCACCATTGGTTAGAATGACATTAAATATGTCTGATAAAACTTTTAAAATTCCTATAAAAAAAATTTAATGTTAAATGACCTCCAAAAATATTCTTCAACCTACTTTTTTCACCATGAGGGTTTATTGGCTAACAAAGCTTCTTGACCCTAGAGGTCGATTATTGGGTTCCCTCATCATAATATTGAATATAAATTTCATAAAAATATATATCTATATATTTTTAAACTATAAAAATATATCACTACTCATATTCACCCCAAAACATGCTTGTTTCCCTCATACTTCATGTATTTAGGTGTAGGTCCATAGACTAGGCTTCTTGACTGCAGCCTGTGAATATGCAGTTTCTTAACTATGTCTTATAAAATTGGTAGTATAGGAAAATAATATAAGGTTATATTCATACTCTTTCTCAACTCACCAAAAAACTCATTGAAACTACCAACATTCATCAATCTTTTTCCTATTTTGTACACATGTTTGACTATATGTGGAGGTTTAAGCTTGAGATTTGATTAGAGGTCAATAGTAGGTCATTAAGGGATTAGTTACCATAATTTTTACTTAAAAACACATAAAAATTTTATGCACTTAGTTACCATGCCTTTATATTCACTTTAACCTCATCTCTTTGAGAAAGATTCATCTCATTTCAAGTGGAAAATGTGACCTATAAGTCTATAGACCTATAAGTCTGATTTTTATTATTTTTGGGCTTCCTAATATCCCTATTTTTATCATATTGATTTTAAAAGAGATTCCCTGATATATATAATTACATTTCATTAGATTATAACTCTCATATATCATTGAGGATATGAGGTATAGACTCCTTTAAAATCACTTTTGTGCTTGGCAGACTTCTCAGAGTCTCAAACCTAGACTGATAATAAGTATGATTTGATGGATTAGTGATGAAAGGGCCATCTTAAAATATTTATTTTAGAGTTATTTTTTAACCTTTTATTCCTTATAAAACCATCGTAAATATTGGTTTCCTTTATTTTACCCATTAAAGGCATGTTTTAGTAATTAGACATGTGTATGCAAATTGATCTCATTTATGGGAAAAGCCTTAAGTTTGGGGATTATTATACTTGATAATGGATGAAATTATAATTAAATTTTTTCATGACATATTTAATAAGTTCATTACCCTAATACCATACTAATAATGCAACATTCAAACCTTTCAATTCACCTATGTGCTCGGAGTTATATGCACAATCCAAAAGAATAAGACCATTACATGTTTGGAGAAGGTAGTGTTGGAGTGAGAAATTAGAAAATTAATAGACATATAATTTAATTTAATATAGTTAAAATATGGTGTTATACCTTCATCAAAATTCTTTAAACTATTTAAAACCTCAAAACACTCTAGAGACCATGGCATCAACTTGCAAACTATGCAAAAATGGATATTTCTTATCCTCGTGAGGTCACACATGCCAAGTAGGGTTTTAAAAATCATGTGATATGTATTGAAAGGTACCCTATATCCTCTTCAATTTATATCATTCATCCAACTAGTATGAAACTATCATTTCAAGGAGAAAAATGAGCATGTGGGGTTTGTAGGCAGTTTTAGATTACCCTAACTTCTTAGCAATTGTTCATAAATGAAGGGAAACTAATTTATTTAATATGGCCATTGATTTGAATTTAATTATGACCCATTCCTATGGTAAAAATATTAGGTCTCATATCTCCTTGTGCTATATGGAATGAACATGTGAAATTGACTTTTGTGAGCTTTCTAATGGAATTATGGGAGAGAGAGTTTTTGGCATTCTTTGAGACTTGTACATGCATTCTAAGCATGATTTTTTATTATAAAAGATTAATATACATAATTTTAAAAAAATTACACTTTTAACTCAACCTTTTTGATTCATACAAGTGGGTGATAAACTTATCTTAAGCATCAAAACTCAATTCTAATTATTTTTTAACTTTTAAAACTGACTTATCATGAATTACCTACCAACTTAACAATATATCATTTTTAATAAGTAATTTTAAAACACTTTTATACATGATATTTACTCTTTTGAGGTCTTAAAATGAATTTTTGACAATTTTACACAAGTTAATAACCTATAGAAGGGTTTAATAATGACTTAAATATCTTGGGTACAATAAGAGACTCATTTTTGGCACTTAATTGGACTAAATATAGTATGACATGACCATGAAACATAAAATATTAATTTACATGACACCCTAAACCCCTAAAAACTCTTGAACCATCTTGAAACATGACAAAAATGGTTAGACAATCATAGGACTAGAATATGTCATTACCTTAATTTTATCAAATTTATCGTAAACAGTGCTAATAAGCATTAAAAAGGGAAGAATTTTGTGACCCTATCCTATGGTATCCAAAAAAATTCTAACACAAACTACATAATCTAAACTACTATTAATATTTTTCTAAAATTAGCTTGACCTATTAGGCTTTCAAATCTCTATTTTTTCCATCTTGTACAACTAACTCAACTAGCTCAACCTAATAGGCTATAAAATCTCAATTTTTCCCATCTTTTATAACTAACTCAACTAGCTTGAACTAATAGGCTATCAAATCTCTTATTTTCACAACATGGATAATTATATTGAATAGCTCAACCTAGTAGGTTGTCAAATCTCTATTTTTCCTTATCAGTAAAACTAAGTCAACTAGCTTAACCTAATAGTCTATCAAATATTTATTTTCCTTGTCTACCCAACTAGGTTGACTAGCTCAACCCAATAGGTTTACAAAGTGTTATTTTTCCTTGTTTTCACAACTAGGCCAACCTACTAAACCCATTAGGTTTTCATATTATTATTTTGCTTGTCTACCCAACTAGGTTGACCAAATTGATCTAGTAAGGTTTACATGTTATTATTTTCCCTTGCCACCCAATTAGGTCAATTAGCTTGATCTAGTAGGTTTTCATACTATTATTTTTCCATTTCTTTCAAACTAGGTTGACCAAATTAACCTAGTAGGTTTATAGACTATTATTTCTCTCTATCTACCCAACTAGGTCAACCAACTTAACTCAGTAGGTTTCCAAGATATTATTTCTCCCTATCTACCCAATTAGGTTGACTATCTTGACCTAGTATTGACCTAGTAGGTTTACAAACTTACTTCTCCCTATATACACACTTAGGTTGACCATCTTGACCCAATGGGTATCCAAATTACTAATTTCATCTTTACCTTTCACCATGCATTACATTTTTTTATGAAACTAAACTACAAAATCAAAATGATATAATGAACTTAACTAACCTCACTAAACATCCTCATCTTTCCATCTTTATACTTCCATATAAAATCTAGATGTAATAAATGTTCTTGTGGCCTCTAGAACAAAAAATTATGGTTCACTTCCTTCTAAAACTTTGGACCCACTTAAATATCCTCCAAAAATTCCTATTGTCAAGGATGAGAGTGATCTCAAATATACTTAAAAATTGATAATTTTCATAAATGAAAACCCTCAACATCAAGGAAAGGATCCCATGATCATCCATAATCTCATGATGGTACCTTACCTTTATTTTCCACCTTTATCTACACAAATTTTCTAAAAGTCTTGGGGCAAGTTACCCTATGACTTATTCTATAATTTTTTCTTCTACCAAGCCTAATTATTCTTCCATGCCTTCAACTATCTCTACTTTTTTATTATTTTACCTTGCATAGTATATGAACTACTATGACTCATCTTTCCTCCAACAGACATGCTCAAAGTACCAATGTTCATACTCAATTCAATGTTACCTCTAGTGCATCTCATGTCACTTATACTAGTTAAGCAATTATTAATACCAATCAAATTCTATTATAATCCATGAATCAAATGGATATTTTTCAAAATAATAATATAAATTAAATGATACAAATTAAAAAACCAAATGTTTCAATTACAAATTTATCCTCAACCCACTTAATGAGGAGTGAAAAATCCCAATTCCCCCCTCCCCATATCATCATTTAGAGATGCACAAGGTAACCTTATGCCTCAACCCCCATTTCTTAACAAGGCTATTAAACACTTATAAAATGAACCCTTAGTTATTCAAATTTCCAACATTGACATTAGTGGGATTGTTCCTAATATCACTTATAATGGATCCATTGATCTTTCATTACATTTGAATACTTTCTAAAACTTGTATAAAGACTGGATTAAGCTTAATAGCTTTTCCACCACCAAGCTCTTAGCTAAAACCCTCACATGTGACACTGTGGATTGGTATAATAAACTAAAATCTCATAATATATCTAGTTTATAAGATCTAGTTAATGCATTGCTATAAGAATTCTAAACTAAAAATATTCATAAAATATATTATCTCACTTTATCAATTATAAACAATAATAATATGAAACTACCCAAGTGTTCATTAAATGATGGAAATTTTTATCCAATATATCTTAACATAACATGTCATAAGACAATATCTTCCTCTTATTAACTAATTCTCTTCATCTTAAATTGTAATAGCATGTTCGGACCCTCTCTCCAAAATCTTTAGAATAATCCCGTGACCAAGCCAAACATCAATATTTTCTCATAAGATAATTTGAGCCTTCAAATCCTCCTAATGGAACTCAAATGCTTATGAAATATAAAAACCTAAATGTTACTCATGATAGTGTTACAGATACTTATGATTCCATACACACTATTCATGTTATTGTCTCAAATGGTTCTAATGTTGTTACTCTTTCATAACCACTTTTAAACAATACTTTACCATAGCGTATTTTAATATTTTCCCAAGTGAATAATGTAGATTCTCACAAACCTCTTTCCATGGAATAAATTAAAAAATGTCTTCCTAGGCCTTCATCATGAGATCTTGACCCTAGTCACCCTAATAAACATTGGTATGATCCACACAATTTTTGTTATATCATGAAATTTGGGGTCATTCTCATGAGACTTGTCACCAATTAATAATATTTTCTCTTGAATATGTTCTTGGTCCTAATTTTAATCATGAAACCCTAATTTATGAGTGTAAATAATGTATTCAAGTGGTAGCCAAGGTTAACAAAACCAAAATTAAACATGGTGCCCTTAATCAAGGTAACACTCATCTTGTAAGGATCCTCTTCCTAAACATCAATAAAGTACTACTCAATCTCTCACTACCAACATTGTTGAAACTTTTGTCTATCCTAATTTTATCATTAATGATGAGAGTATTATCAATATGAAAAATATGATGATACTAGTTTATTATATTTATACCTATCCACATTATAACTATAATAATTTCTAACTTTTCATATTATTTAAGATTATTACCCATCTCATTTTATATAAATTGGGCATACAACAATGATTCTAACAAATCTAGAAACACAACCTACTCCTTTATCCACTATCCCACATATTTATAAATAAAAACCACATTTGGATATCCATTCACTTTACATTGATATAGCTTATATTCCTCACTTATCATCAACTTCTCCTCAATCAGAATACTCTAAAATTCAAAATCAACCTACTACTTGGATTTCTTCACCACCTATAAAATATTTAAAAGAACCAAATATTAACCAAATCATGACACTAAAATCATTACCCAATTCAACCCAATCAGACATAGATGATGAACCCACATCATCTAAGATTAAATCAACTAATCCTTATCATCATTAATTTCTATGCACTTCTGCTCCTCCTTAAATGAATTTTATTCACCATTATGCACTTCTATTCAATACAATTCTAAATGGATATGATGAATGGATCCTATAAAATAAATTTATCATCTCCCATATCAAATCCCTTTTTTATAAATCATGAGAACTCATCATCATCATAATCATTTAATGTAACACCTATTTGAAATTAACATCCCTCAACCTCCACCTATGGGGAAAGAAGCCACTTTGTCCAAGTCTAAAGCTACTATCCTTAAACAATGGAAAGAAATGTTTATACATATTTAAAATACTATAAATAATTATCTCTCACTCAAATTTCCTATCATATCAATTATTATTTATAAAAAATTACTTTGTGCAGATCATCCTTCATTATTCATCACTGTCCAAATTTTTCATATCCTATTCAACCATGCTTTTATTGATGAAGGTTATGGAACTTGTATTACCTCCATTGAATTTATTAAAACACTTGGGTACTCCAAATTTAATATTAAATATACCCAAATTACATGTCAAGGATATGATTTAAGATAAATACCTCATCTATATTGTGTTTGGCTTCCTATCATAATTACTATTATCACCATTCATATTAGAGTCATGATATTTAATTTTCCATTATCATATAGCATATTACTCAGTCGAATTTAGATACATTTTATGAGAGAAATAAACTCTTTAGCATGATAATGTGTCAAGTTCCATCATAATAATGTTATCTACAAGATTAAAGGAGACATGAACCCTTGGAATTTTGAAATTTTTTAGGAATGTGGTGTTTTTAAAATACCCACCCATTGACCTTTACATAACATTCATTTTTGTTAATATAAATGATTTGATTATCTCTTTTAACTCTAATAGAGGTTATAATAGACACCCAAAACATGTGGGTAATATACCACCTAATCTATTATATTTTAATGATGATGAACCATATGAGATTAGTTTGAAAATCAAAACTTCCCATCTCCCTTAACATAGAATTACTCAATTTACCCCTTATTTATGACTTTGGTCTCATCAAAAATTAATTAATGAGATTCTTGTTACCATAACAAATACTAAACAATACATTACTCATTATTCTTTGAATGTTAATATCATCTATGTTATTTATCCTCATACTCATTATTATGATGATGGATATCTATTAGATAACCCCTTTTAGCTAGTTTTGGTCAAGCTAAATAGGTATAAATACTTAGATATAATTTTTATTTAAAACATTATTTTCATAGTATCAGTTTCATTGATGTATTCCCTTCTCCTTATACTACACCTAACATGTTCTCTTATTCACTTTATGTTCATAGGTGTGAGAGGAAGAACACACACTACTTCTTACCTATTCTTTATTGAGCCTCTTTAGAGTATGCATCTTGATTCAACCATGATAGGACCATATTTTTTCACTATAACTATTGATATTTTGAGCATGCTACCTCCTAAGATGTTGACTAAACTACATTGACTTGCATTGAGATATTATCTCATAGCTATTAAGTATAGTCTAGGCCGTACTTTAGTTGTCTTACTAATGGTGATGGCATATTACCTTTTTCTAATATTTATCCTATACCTAAATGATGGATAAATGAGACATATTGTGAGTTCCATAAGGTTGTTAGTCATTAGGATAAATATTTATGAACATAACATAAATTATTATCATAGTAGTAGGATTCAATTTCCACTCCTACTATAGATAATTAATTGCCCAAGTTAGCTACTTATAGATGCACTTATTGTTTTCATGGCACAAACATGCATTCATCTACTCATTAATGATAAATTCAATAATACATTGATGTGATTTGTCTAGAGAAGACATAATCTTCTCATAAGAACATACAACCTCTTAAAATACTTCTAGATTACATCCCTAATCATGGATAGGTTTATTATCTTTGACATCAATGTGCTACACATCATACATATAGGTATAGAGTCTTACATTATTATTTCCATGATTTTACATGGCTTACACCATCACCTTCTCAACAACATACCTAGTGTCATTCATGAGAAATAGTTGATCCCTCCCCAACCCCTTCATCATCCCAAAGATCAGATGATTTTAGTCACATTATATCAATATTTCCTTGCATTGACTACCCTTCATAGGAGAGGCCATATGTACAGTCTTCTTATTATAGCATACCTAATTTATCCATAGAGACAGTGTGTCAAGAAAGCCTCACATGACTCTTTTTGAAGATAAATGAGACTTTGATCAAAGTTATAATTTAGCTACACTAGGATGTAGTTGATGTTGTTTATGATGTATGCCATGAAATCTATCAGTGTTTGTGAACACATTATTATGTTTCATCACATTATTATTCATATTTTCATATAATTTGGACTTTATTTTTTACTTGGAATTTCAATACTACATTTATAATGCATTATTATTCTAATAATATTTATCTTTCATGTCTTCCTAATTTCTTTAATTTTCTACAACTTAATTATTTCTAAGTTTATTTTATATTTCGCACTTATTTTCCCCTATCTTGGGATGATTTTTCCTTACATTAATGTTTATGTTATAAAACTTGTTGAATAGTATAATTATTCATGTGACATGGATTTTAGACCACACCCTACACTATCTTATTTTTATTATGATTATCTACAAAACATATTCATCATTATACCATTTATTACATGGATATCTCACAATCCCCATTTATTCCACATATATCCCTTATCTTAGTCACACATATAATTAGTCTTGATATTGCATACATATTTATGGGAAAGTATACACATCTTGAATTTGAACTTGTCTTTAAATACTTATATTTTATAACCAAATCATAAGTATCTTCATTTTCATCACCTATATCACTCATGTTTGGTTATTCCAAATCCATATGGAGGAGGAATAGAAAAACTCATAACATTTAAAATCCAAATCATTCAAATAAAAGGAAATGATCAAAATTCAAAACCAAATATTCAATAGTAAAAATCACACTAAAAGATGTGATTCTTCTTTGGCACATCTTCTATTCTATTTGAGTCTCAAACTCCACAATTGAAATCACAATATATTTGAGTTCCATTGGGGTGTGGTAACCTAGTATACTATGGTAGGAGGTTTCATACTTTCAAATATAAATATATATATATATATATATATATATATATAGTGTCATCTACCTTCTCACACAAGTACCCAATCTTTATAGTAAACTAATGGATCTGTAATGCGTCATGAGGAATAATGAACACATCATGGGAAGGTACACCTATTTTAAATTTTCTATGTAAATAACCTTCATGAGATGATATAGGTACTTCACTCATTAGCCAACATCTCTGTATTTACTAGTGATAATATCTTAAGTATTTGTTATCCAAAAAAAATCTTAGTTCTTCACATTTATTTAACATGTCTCATTTCTATTAAGGATTAATAAAGTGCCTATTTAATGCTTTTAAATCCATTTTTCCATAATATCCTTTTGAATATTCCCCTTGATGAATATTGGTTCATAACTAATCATACCTCTTTGTTTCTCTATTTTTGAGTTGTAGTGTAAGATCTTCGATAAGATTAGTCCTTACTCACAAAATTATCTTCCATATTTTAAAAAATTCCCATTTGGTTATCCTTTTGTGATTTTCAATGTAATACCTTAGATAGGACTAGGCCTTCTTCACAAAATATCCTTTTCTCCTATACAAATTACATGCCATGTTTTATCATAAATAACTATAATTATCTACATTATTGACTAATGCAAACCCTAAGCTTGGTTTATCACTCTTATTTCAACTTCTATGTTCATGTATTTAATATTTCTCTCATTTATAAATATGTGATTGCATATATTTATTTACATTGACATTTTTTATTTTCACTTTTTTGTCTATGTTCTCCCCTTACATTGATATTTCTTATTTTACATATCTTTGTTTTTATCTTACCTTATATTGATAGTTATTATTTACATTATTTCATGTCTTCTTATCCTATATTAATATTTATTTAATTCCTTTTTATTCACTTTTGACAAGTGTTATCTATTAAAAACTTGGCTTCACATTTTTATTTACTCATAATTATTCTTTTAATTTATTTATTTATCATTCTTTTTTTATTAGATAGTGTAAAATATGTCAGTTTTACAAGACTCTAGAAACCACAAGTTTAAATAGAGTAAGATCAATGATTAAAAATAAAGCCCCATAGGCTATGAAATAAAAAACATTTAGATAATCTAAATAAAAAATACCAAGAAGACAAAAACTAAGACAAAACAAAGATATTAGATAGAACCCTAAACAAAAACTAAATTCTCTTTAGAGCTAGACTTCTCCTATGATGTAGCTTGTTATGCCTTCTTAATATTCTTCCACAATAATTCTTGATTAATTATACCCCAGGTACATTTATAGAGGCCTTTTGGGAGGGGAGGGGGGCATTGTTTGAATTCTTCTAAGGGATTGTAATGGTCCTTTTAACTTTTAAGTAGGTTGGGTGTCTTTAGTATCCTCCTATTCTAACTTAGTAGTGATGTTTATATCCAATAGATGGGATTTATTTTCTTTACCTTTATCCAATTCCTTCTTAAGATTAACTATTTTAGATTTTAGTTTATTACAATACTTGATGAGGGCGGCTATGGCCCTCCCTATACCCTCTAATTTTTTCAATAAACCACTACATTTCCTACTATGATCCCTATCCATATCCACTAAGATGCAATATTTCATGCTACTAGATCCATCATACTCTTTCTAGGATATGGTGATTTTTATAGGATTTTTACTTGTAGAGGTAGGGTAAAAATTAGTCTAACATTTGAGGGGGGACTTGTCAATGTTGGAAATGGGGTAATAAGGTTAGGGGAAGATGGGAGTGGGGGATCCTTCTATTGGCCAACTTTGGCCCACATACCAAGCTTATGCCCATATAGACTAGGTTGCTAATTGTTGTCCCCCAAAAATATCACTCATTTTTGGGACAACATTTAAACTATTTTGGTCCTACAGACCAAAATCCTCTCTTCCCCTTTCAAAAATTGTTCTGAGCATTCAAGTTCACTTTTCAAGCTTTCTAGAAATCTATGGACTCTGCAGGCTTGAATCTATAGACTCTGCAGGCTTGAATCTATGAACTCTACAGGCTTGAATCTATGAACTCTATAGGTAGGCTTAAATCTATGAACTTTGTAGATATGTTTCTATGGACTCAACATACTTGAGATTAGTAGGTTCAATGAGTTCAAAGGCTTTTATAGGCAGGTTCAATGAGTTAAGCACTTCAGTAAAGGTTTAACGAGCGGTTGGTTCAACGCGTTTTGTTTGAGAAATCAAAAGACTTAGCCAAATAATGAAGAATGAACTGATTGAACCATTAAAATATTGAACCAAAGTTGGTTCAATTGATAGGTTCAAGGGGCTGCCCTTGGGCTGAAGTAACAAATGCCCTAGTGGAGGGTAGGCTACATTTGTTCAAGGGTCAAAGAGAAGCCAAAAGAGATAGAATTCCTTCAGATTTGGTTCAAGGCCCAAAAGGAACAATTCCTTTAGACTTTTTGTCCTATGGAAATGACCAAGGCAAAATTCTTTCAGACATTTTGTCTGAAGGAATTCACCTGAGAAGAGAGCCTGACAGAAAAAGACAAAGTGAAGGAAAAGCCCGACTGAAGAGGAAAGCCCGCAAAAAATTTCCCAATGGAAAAAGAAAAAGTGCAGCAAAAGCCGCCACGTGTCCATTATAAAGTAAAGTAGAAGCCACCATGTGTCATCTTTTGTAGGACTCTCAAAAGGTTTCTAAAGCTTCTGTAAGTTAAGTGGAATACGTCACATGTCTTGTTATGATTCAGCAAAAAGTGACAAGTGTTTGCATCTGTGTTCCCCTTTTGGAGTTGCTCAGGAAAAATGTGTTGTGGACCCCATTTTTCTTAAGTTTCTAATGAGTTTCATAATAGTGAAACTTGCCACTTGTCAAAGACACAGAAAGGACCCCCCAAAGACTTAGGCAAGAAGGGCTATAAAGAGCAAAGAAGCGCTTAAGCAATGAAGAGAGGAGCGAGACCAAAGGATCAGAAATATCTTCGAAAGAGTTATTTCCATAAGGTGAAATAGTGGATCGAGTAGACTTCTGAGTGCACCAAACCAAGGACATGTCCTATTTTCTTCCATGAAATAAAGATAAATATGCAAATGACAAGATGGTCCATATTAAGGAGGAGACATATCAAATGAATGACATGCCAAAGTTAAGGCAGCCACCCTGTTCCATCATGCCCCCCTGATAGAGCCAAAAATGCATTCAAGGCATTGAATGCATAGCATGGGCCATTCCATGGAATGATGTGTCAAGCCTCTCTTGGCCTCTATATAATGTAATCTCTTGTTTTGTGAGAAAGGATATCTTTTCCTTGCCAGAAGTGAAACTCTACCCAAATTAAAAAGCATTACTGAGACTTTGAGCTCAGATTGTAATTCATATTTATTTAATTGAATGAGAAAGAAAGTTACTTGCAGACTTTGTGTTGTTATAGCTTGTGCTACTTTAGGAGATTATTCTTATGTCTATCTTCTAAAAGCATTCTTGTTTATTTGATTTAACAAGTAGAACTAGTGGAGGTGATTAGGAAGGTGTTCTAAAGGCCCACTGTGGAGAGACTTTGTGCCCCCATAATTACCTTTACTGTGTTTGCATTTTCCTTTCTTGTGTAAAGAGCCTTAGGATGACTTTGTGCCCCCATTGTTCTTTGTGTCTTTCTCTCTCAAGTTGCTGGTCACTCAGCACCCCTATTACTGGTTACTTGCTACTAGAAAGAGTCCTGTTGTTTGTAAGAACAAGCACTTCTAAAAGAAGAGAAATGCCTTCTATTGCCTCACCAAGATTTATACTATTTAAGAAGGAATCTGGCTCTTAGCTAAAATTTGCTTCTAAAAGAAGAGAAGCACCTTCCCCATCACCTAGTATTTCTCCTCTATTTGTCAGTGTCATCTCTAAAAAAAGAGAGATGGATGGTTTGTCCTACCCCCTATGTCTTATTTTTTGCACACACACACACACACACACACACACACACACACACACACACACACATAGCCTCCTGCATCTCCTGCATATCTATAGGGAACCTCCCATTGATGAGAGGAGAGATTTGTCTCATGCTGATGCAGTAAACTTGTACATCTAGCCAACTGATCTCCCTATGCTATGGTGATAAGAACTATTTTGGTCACCAGTTAGTTGGCCGATAAAATATTCACCCAAAAGTTTTTGGTGAATCCACTGGGGACATAGTAATTTTGTGCAATTTGGAACCTCAAGTTTCAGATTGAAACATCACCTATGTCTTACCCATCATCATTATAACCCTTATCCATTATAGAGTCTGGTAACTTTGTTCCATGTCTTACCCATTATCATTATAGCCTTACCAGTTTCCTCCATCTCCATTACTTTATCTGGTCTATAAAACTAGAGTCGCTAGGAAAGAATGTGTAGTTTGAAGCCTCAAGCTTTAAGCTAAAGCAGGGCCAGTTCTTTTCCATTTTTGTCCTACCATATGGTAGTTCAACCCAGATGTGTTATCCCCATTTTTCATAATCACATCATGGCAGTTCGAGGCCCCTGGGGTAACTCTTTTGGCCCACTTAATCTAACTCCACCCCTGCATGAGCTACCACTCAGTTCAAGAAAGAATTTCCCCAAATTATTTGGTGATGGAAGAGTCCACCCTGATGAACACATTACAGCTTTTAGCATAGTCTATGGTGTAATAGGGGTGGAATTTGAAGACATGGTAGTTAGGATTTTCATGGAGACACTACAAAGTGCTACTACAAACTGGATCAGTGACTGGCTAGGACACAATCAAAGCCAAGTTTGAAGCAAGGTTCAAACTAGTAGAAGATGCACATGCCCTTCTGACCCAGCTCATGTAGATGAAGAAGGAGCCTCATGAGCCTATGAGGGATTTCAATGCAAGGTTTGACAAGCTAAGGAATTAGATTCCTATCATTGCTCAGCCAACACCTGAAAACTTAAAGTGCTTCTTCATCAACTCACAACTACCTAAAGTGAGTTTTTTGCTAAAGCATGCTGGCCAGATAGACCTTGCTGAAGCTCAAGACTTGGCTACTAAGGTAGAAGATGACTTTATGTTGGCTGGAAAGATAAGAAAGGATTCAAACAAAGGTGCATCTTCCTCATCTTTTGATAACTCACCTGTAACCACCACTAATCTAGTGGTGTAGAAGTTAGCAAATGAAGTGCTGGCCCTCAGAAGACAAATGGCCTAAGGTATGTTTTATGCTCCTCATCAAGATGCCCGAAGGAGGACATTTTAGAATCAAGCATACCAAGGCAATACTGCCAGGGTTCAAGGGAAGCCAAATCATCTTCCTCCCCCATAGAGGAACATGGCCATTGAAGCACCTCCATCCAACTCAGCAGTTGGATATTTGGAAATAGAGCATGATTTCTCTTTCCAACCTAAGTTTAATCAAGAAAAATGATGTTGACCTCTTTAGGGAGGATCTAGAAGAGTTAGCTGGTGAATCCCACATTAGTTTCCTAAGTTACCAAGATGAACCTAGAAGTAAAGGTGAAGCAGTTGAGGGATCATGCATAGTGTTCATTAGGTCCAAGAACTAGTCAACCCAACAAGCTGATAAGGAAAAGATAAAGGAGCAACCTCAACTGGCAATTTCAATTGCTAAGTAGGGAACCACTCTACCTCTCTAACCAAAGGATGTGGTAGTTGCTACAGAAGTAAGTACATCAAACATATTTGCACCTTCTACTTCAAAATCACAAATCAGTCCTCCCACCCCTCCCAAAAACCAAAAGGATGAACCCCCATCCCCTGTGCCTAGTCCAATCTAGCCATTTGACATAATTGATCATGTCAAAAGTGTCGAGACCCAAATGGCTGCTCCTGCAGCCCAAATTTTGTTTGAGTCTTCAGGTATGGATGAAATAGCAAAAGAATTGGTGGAGTGTAGCATAAGTGTAGAAGAACCCTCCCCTCTAAATGAAGAAGAATCTCAGATATCTGAGGGGGACAATCAAGACATGTGCTGGGTTGAGTTCTCAGAACAACAAATTATGGTACTGGACCATACTATTGTGCTCCAAAATTAGGTAGAGGAACTCTTCACCGAGAGAGAAAAATTTTATGGTTTTTGGATTGAAGACCATGTCTTGACATAGGTCAAGAAGATAAAGCTAAGAGGAGGACACAAGAAATGTGATTCCTAGTGGAGAGTTCCATTTTCTTGTCACTGACTCTGGGGGCAAAATGGCTTCTTAATGGTTTATCAGGATAGAAGGCCATTTTCACTACCTCTCAAGGGGTAACATCTGAGGTACTTCAATTCTTGAAGTACCAAATAAATTCACCTGTACATTTGTACATTTGTAAAGTCTTTGTTCTATTTTGTGTTTTTTGTTTTCATTTTTGTCACCTTTATTTTTGGGTAGCATGACTCCATAGCCCAATGGCACACTTCAAGGCACTAGAGATTCTGGTTTCTACTCCCCTCAACTATTCCAAGTTCTCATCTGAAGGAAGTTCCCCAACTGGAGCCAGCTATTTTCCCCCAAAAATATCACTCATTTTTGGGACAACATTTGAACTATTTTGGTCCTATAGACCAAAATCTTTTGTTCCCCTTTCAAAAATTATTCTGAGCATTCAGGTTCACTTTTCAAGCTTTCCAAAAATCTATGGACTCTATAGGCTTGAATCTATGGACTCTGTAGGCTTGAATCTATGAACTTTGTAGGCTTAAATCTATGAACTTTGAAAGTAGGCTTAAATCTATGAACTCTACAGATATGTTTCTATGAACTCAACATGCTTGAGATTAGCAGGTTTAATGGGTTCAAAGGCTTCTACAGGCAGGTTCAATGAGTTAAGCACTTTAGCAAAGGTTCAACGAGCGGTTGGTTTAATGCATTTTGTTTGAGTGATCAAAAGACTTAGCCAAATAACAAAGAATGAACTGATTAAACCATTGAACCAAAGTTGGTTTAATTGATTGGTTCAATCAGTAGGTTCAAGGGGCTACCCTAGAGCCGAAGGAACAAATACCCTTGTGGAGGGTAGGCTGCATTTGTTTAAGGGTCAATGAAAATCCAAAAGAGATAGAATTCCTTTGGATTTGGTTCAAGGCCTAAAAGGAACAATTCCTTCAGACTTTTTGTCTAATGGAAATGACCAAGGCAAAATTCCTTCAGACATTTTATCCAAAGGAATTCACCTGAGAAGAGAGCCTGGTAGAAAAAGACGAAGCGAAGGAAAAGCCTGACTAAAGAAGAAATCTCATAGAAAAGAGCCTGATGGAAAAAGACAAAGTGTAGTAGAATCCACCACATGTCCATTATAAAGTAGAGTAGAAGCTACCACGTGTCATCTTTTGCAAGACTCTCAAAAGGTTTCTAAAGCTTCTGTAAGTTAAGCAGAATACGTCACGTGTCTTGTTATGACTCAGTGGAAAGTGACAAGTGTTTGCATCTGTGTTCCCCTTTTGGAGTTGCTTAGGCAAAAAGTGTCATGGACCCCATTTTTTGTAAGTTTCTAATGAGTTTCATAATAGTGGAACTTGCCACTTGTCAAAGAGATAGAAAGGACACCCCCAAAGGCTTAGGCAAGAAGGGCTATAAAGATCAAAGAAGTGCTTAAGCAATGAAGAGAGGAGTGAGACCAAAGGATCAGAAATATCTTTGAAAGATTTATTTTTAGTAGGTGAAATAGTGGATTGAGTAGACTTTTGAGCACACCAAACCAAGAATGCGGCCTATTTTCTTCCATGAAGTAAAGACAAATATGCAAATGACAAGATGGTCCATATTAAAGAGGAGACATATCAGATGAATGACACACCAAAGTTAAGGCAGTCACCCTGTTCCATCATGCCCCCCTAATAGAGCCAAAAATGCATTCAAGGCATTAAATGCGTAGCATGGGCCATTCCATGGAATGATGTGTCAAGCCTCTCTTGGCCTCTATATAATGTAATCTCTTGTTTTGTGAAAAAGGATATCTTCCCCTTACCAGAAGTGAAACTCTACCCAAATTGAAAGGCATTACTGAGACTTTGAGCTCAGATTGTAATTCATATTTCTTTGATTGAATGAGAAAGCAAGTTACTTGCAAACTTTGTGCTATTATAGTTTGTGCTACTTTAGGAGATTATTCTTATGTCTATCTTTTGAAATCATTCTTGTTTATTTGATTTAACAAGAAGAACTAGTGGAGGTGATCGGAAGGTGTCCTAAAGGCCCACTGTGGAGAGACTTTGTGCCCCCATAAGTACCTTCAGTGTGTTTGCATTTTCTTTTCCTGTGTAAAGAGCCTTGGGATGACTTTATGCCCCCATTGTTCTTCATTTCTTTCTCTCTCAGGTTGCTGGTCACTCAGCACCCCTATTACTAGTTACTTGCTACCAGAAAGAGTCCTGCTATTTGCAAGAACAAGCACTTCTAAAAGAAGAGAAGTGCCTTCTATTGCCTCACCAGGATTTTTACTATTTAGGAAGGAATCTGGCTCTTCGCTGAAAGTTGCTTCTGAAAGAAGAGAAGCACCTTCCCCATCACCCAATATTTCTCCTCTGTTTGTCAGCATCATCTCTGAAAGAAGAGAGATGGATGGTTTGTCTTACCCTCTGTGTCTTATATTTTGCATATATATATATATATATATATATATATATATATATATATATATATATATATATATGTATATATATATGTATATATATGTATGTATATATATGTATATATATGTATGTATATATATGTATATATGTATATATATATATGTATATATATATGTATATATATATATATGTATATATATATATATATGTATATATATATATATATATGTATATATATATATATATGTATATATATATATATGTATATATATATATGTATATATATATACATATATGTATATATGTATGTATATATATATTTATATATATATATATATACATATATATATGTATATATATATATATATACATATATATATATCTGTATATATATACATATATATATATATGTATATATATATATACACATATATATATATATATGTATCTATATATATATATATATATATATATATATATGTATATATGTATATATGTATATATGTATGTATATATATGTATATATATATATATATGTATATATATATATATATATGTATATATGTATATATATATACATATATACATATATATATACATATATATATATATATATACATATATATATGTATATATATACATATATATATATATATATATATATCTACATATATATACATATATATATATATGCATATATACATATATATACATATATATATATATATACATATATACATATATATATATATATACATACATATATATATAGTATATAACCTCTTGCATCTCGTGCATATCTATAGGGAACCTCCCCTTGATGAGAGGAGAGATCTGTCTCCTGTTGATGCAGTAAACCTACACATCTGGCTGACTGATCTCCCTATGTTGTCATGATAGGAACTATTTTGGTCACCAGTTAGCTAGCCGAAAAAATATTCACCCAACACTAATGAATGAGCAGGTGAACAAAAGTTTTGGATGAAATGAGTGGTCTAAGGATCTTTATTTTCTCACAAATATTTTGAAACACTTTAAGTTCACTTAAAGTGTAATTTGTAAATTTATAAAGGATAGGTCTAAAGTGTTGTAGAGACCCTATGGGATGTCAAGAGTGCTTAGAGTATGGGAGTGCATAGCATTCCTATGGTTCTTCATTGTGTTCATCTAGACATTTTAGGTCTAGTGGTAGAAATTATAAGTGGATAGTTTGTTGATGCCATCATTACCACATGTGAATGATTCAATAAGATTTGGTCATATGGTTCTATTCATATTATCCCCAAAAACATATGTGCCAAGTTTTAGGTCATTTGACTAAACATAGTAGAAGGTATAAAGATTTAAATTTGGCCTCTCAGATAGAATTTGATAAGTTCTATACTTAGCCATTTTTGACCATGATAGGCATGTGGGCATCACATAGGAGAAAACAAACTAGTTAACTTATGCAGTTTTTATCTTTACTTATAAATCCTAATGAAACCAATGGATCACATGTAATTGTAGTTCTAAATTCTAGGATCATCCTTTGAAATTTTCAATCTCGTGTGAGATTTTTGACTCAAGTTATAAGCTTTTAAATTTAGACATGCATAGTAAGATGTTTACACTAATGCCCAGTTTAATATAAAGAAAAAAAAAATCCTCATGAGCTTAAATTTGATGATCACGTGAATCAATGATAGTCACATGAATGTCATTTGATGGGAGCATATATGTCAAATTTAAGATCATAAAATGGTTGTTAGTTTTCAAACAATGGATCCTAGTAAATATAATAGTCATCGCTTGATCATAAATCTTGATCCAATGGTATGAGATGAGTTAAGTAGTCAAGGGGATCAAGAGTTTGACATGTGGTATAAGTGTTTGCGGCTAGTAGACTAATAGTGGATCCTAAAATTAAATGTGGGGTTGCCATGTGGCATAATTTGGGATAAAGCTAATAAGTCAAGGGTAATATCAATGGATGGCACTTGATCATAAAAATCAAGATCAATGAAGTGAGTAAAGGTCAAAATGTCAATGATCCAAGTCATGATTGATAGATAATTAAAACAAAGGAGAGCCCAAAACTTTTGATGAAAGTCAAGAAGTCATTTTTTGATAGAAATAAATGGGTCTTATAGGGTCATATTTTGCCATTGACTTTCAATCCAAGGCTATTAAAGGGACACACTGATATATTAATATATAAGGAACATAAAGGATTTCTATTGGAACTAAATATTAACCTTTGGCTTGATGAGTTATAGCACGTAGGGTTTATTCTTGTGACTATGATCACCATATTTTAAATAAGGATCCATGCATACATGAGCTCTCAGTTCCTACAAAGACTGATGAGTCTTTTTAGACCTAATGGGATTCTAGAAGGGGGTATATGGTATATAGATCTATATTAATATAAATACTATAGGAAAACCAATAATCTTAGATTAGTTTTCCATTTATAGGGGACCTATGATCATGAGCAGATATGTGGTTAATGCAAAATGGGTCTCATCTATTGATGTGGCTCCATCCTTGAAAAATTAGGTACTTCACCACTCAAGGCAAGACATGATTGTTAGTTTCAAGATTCAAGGATTTAATCCTCATGAATAGGTCAAGTGGTCTTAGGGAACTAAGGTGGTGAGTTGGTCATAGTAAAGGTAGTTAAAGGCATTCATTCCATTCAAATAGACCTTGTTATAATGCCAAACAGCTCTTGTCCTCTAATGAATCTCTCAAAAAATGAGAGGAGCTTGTAGATTATGGAGGTAAATGAAGTTAAGCTTGTTGATAAGGATCAACTATGATTGGAGGAAGGTATGCATGCAAAAGGAACATATGAGCTAATACCTCATTTCTTAATGACTCAGACCCTTTCTCCACTCTCTTATGCATGGTTCCCATCTCTTTCTTTCCCTATTCTGCTATATATAGAGGTTTTTGAGCCAAAACATGGATCCTCTCTCTATTTTATCTGCTCCCTCTCTTGGGCATGACCAAACTCTACCAAGATGGAGATTTTATCCTCTTGACATGAACACAAGATTGTTCTAGGTGTGTGCATGTCATATTTGCATATGTGGTAGAGCTTTCTCCATTGCCAAGTCATGGGTCCATTGCCAAGTCATGATCCCACCTAGTTACTAGTTCATCTTGTTATGTAGGTCATGTTTAGTGTTTTAGATCTTTTGATTGAAGCCTACATGTGGATATTTTGATTGGTTAGTGTCTTGTTTTACACCTCTCCATAATTTATCTCATCTTAAATCATTTGGTGAACCTCTTCATGAAACACTAATGTATGAGAAATATTTGGAATCCTAGATCTAGTTTTGTACTTATTTCACTAGTGTTTAAGAGTCAAGCAGAATGGATCAAACCATAATTTAGGTGCATCACCATCCTTAGCTTAGGTTTCCCTTTCATGTTATCTCTCTCTCCCTTTTCTCTGGTCATTATCAGGTTTTAGTAGTGTGAAAATGAGCTAAATGATGCATCAAAGGAGATAGCCTTATTAAAAATCCTAGAGGTCTAACCCTATTACAGATACCCATAGCCTGGGGTCAGTCCCATGTTGAGATAGATTTGGAAGTATGACCTAAAAACTTCTACTTCCAGATAGGGTGTAATCTAGATCTCTAATAGTTCTAGCATGATTGATGGGAACAAGGTACAAAAGAGTGGAAATTTCTCGGTGTGTCTTTACTCTAATCATATTTTGGAAGCAAGCACATTAGCACCAATGGTGACCCCAAATTAAAAATTTTGGTTATGAGAAAACTAGGTGTGTCTCAATGAAGTTTCTAGTCAATTTTTACATCTCATTTGACATATGAGGTAAATATGGATGACTATGGTGAATATTCTTACTATCCACCCCCTTATCAATAGCCCTAATATGATCCTCATAATATATATGACCCTTATCATTCTTAACAAGATTTGTATCCTTCCTATGGATAGTAGGATTGTCATAATATTGCTCCTCATCAACTCTATCATGAGCCATCCATACCATCACTTAAGCAAACTTTAATAAGACTTAACAAGTACGCACTAGAATTATTCTCACAAAAGTGTTATGGCCAAGATATCCCTACTCACCTAATTCATCATGTGAGAGAGTAATTTTAGCAAATAAAAAAAGAATGGGCACCTGCTGAGAGAATAAATTAGAAGAATCACATAGGTGAGATGATGGATGTCAGCAATTACATTAAAATCATTGAGTACAAGTTAAAAGGCCTTAAGGAATAGTAGGTTCAACCTCACCAATATTATGTGTCTTTATATACACCACCTCAGCCTTCTTATGTGCCATTCATTCCTCCTCAAGAGACCATTCCAAGTGCCCCTTTAAGTATGCCAAGTTCCTCATGTGTTTCTTAGCTTTTTCCTTCTTATAAATCCAGCCAAGAAAATTATCAAAGAAAGAAGGATATTGTTTTGTAATAACCTACTATTGAGATAAAAGATTATATCCTTCCTCAATAACCCCTTACAAAGTCATTCAAGGTTCCAAGCTAGAATCAAGTAGTGAATTCATGGGGTGGGCAAAGTAAAGCAAATTTGGATTTGAAAGCCCAAGATAAAGAAAGACCTAAACCTCTTCAAACCTCTCTCATCCCTCAAGAATCTTTTTGTGTTATTTATCTTTATGAAGCCAATAACCACCTTAAAAATAAAATATTCCAAGAGAATATTGATAACCAAATTAGAGAGTTAGAGTTGAAAGTAAGGAAAGAGGAGGAGAACTAGGATCAAAAAGTCAAAGAGGAACCTCTACTTTTCCCATCTTGGAACCTAGTCATGTAGTCAAGAAAATCCAAGGTCATTTAACCCCCATCCCTCCCTCCTCAATAATATAGGTCATTTCCATCTTGGAAATCCATCTAGAGCAACATACAAAAGAAGGAGGAGGACATGACTATCAAAGATAAGTAGTTAGACTAAGGAAGTACCATATATGTTTCATCTCACTTGGAGTTATCCCAAGAATACCCTATAAGACTACTTGAAAAGGTAAATAGTGAACTCTATGTTTAGCTCATAACTAAGGATGATATATTGTCAGAGTCAGAAGAGGAGATCATTATTAGGACACCACTTGGAGAGATCAAACATATCTGAATATTTCATAATGTTAAATAGGATGGGTTGCAAGATAAAGTGAAAGTTAGAGATGAGATCCAATAAAAAGAGGACCATTGGTATCAACTATACCATGAACTATTGAATGAAATTAAAGAGATTAAGATGGTAGATCCTAATGAGAAAATGGTACAACAAGTTTAATCTCTATCTAAGGATTACATTGATGTTTTAGAGATTCAAGAAGATAGTGCTACTTTGGGGATGCCCAAGCAGAATGAGAGGGTTGGTCTTAATGAGATATTGGTACAAGTGGAGAATATGGATTAGATGGGGATACCTCTTATTAAAAAGGATCAAGTCTTTTAGAATGTGGATAAAGGGTTTCCCATGGAGGATAATGACCAAGATTGGATAGAATATGTAGAGCTCCTTGATGAGCTTGAAGAACTTGAATAAAAGAAGCCCAGTCTTATTGAGGATCCTGTGGAGATAAAGAAGGTATGCCTTGTTGAATAACCATTGTAAGTAATAATTAAAGAGATATATAAATAAATTAAGACTATTTAGATACACATAGCTAACCTATTTGGAGCTACCTAGTTATGACTGATCATCATGTCAATGAAGTTGAAAAATATAACAAAAAAGAAGGAGGAATAAAGGACAAAGGTTAAGGAGATATATGCCTCATTAAATTCCTCATCTCATGATGCAATAAGATTATCAAACTTTCCTTTTGATCTAGGAGGAAAGGTATACATAGTTCTAGGATACATACATACATACATATATATATATATATATATATATATATATATATATATATTTATATATATATATATATATATATGTATGTATGTATATATGTATGTATATATATATATATGTATGTATGTATGTATGTATGTATATATGTGTGTGTGTGTGTGTGTGTGTGTGTATTAGGTTAGTTTTGTTCAAATTCCTCTAAGTGTAGTTTCTGGCACATTTGTTTGTTGTCCCTACTTTATTCTATGTTAGTTTCCTTCAATAAGTGCCTTAGGCACTCTATCTTGTTTATTATTTTTGGTATTTATGTTTTTTTTAAAGAGAGGTTAAAATTGGATTAGTAGCCAATTCAAAATCCAAGTCAATATGTTGGATCTAAGTAGAGACTCCATGTCGAATGGACTAGACTAGGCAATGATCTGGGTTATTTTACATAGATAGGCATGTAATCCATATGATTTTCCAAATATGTTGGCCAATTTTGGCCTAAATGCCAAGCTTATGCCTAGATAAACTAGGTTACTAATTAATGAGTAGGTGAATAAATTTATGGATGAAATGAGTGGTGCAAGGATCTTATTTTACTTAGAAAGCTTTTGAAACACTTTAAGTTCACTTAAAATGTAATTTTAAAATTTCTAAAAGATAGGTCTAAAGTTTTTTAGATACCCTATGGGATGTCAAGAGTGCTTTGAATGAGTATGGGAGTGCATATCATTCCGTTGGTTCTTAACTGTGTTCATTTAGACATTTGGGTCAAGTGGCAGAAATTTTGAGTAAGTAGTTTATTGACACCATCATTGCCAAGTGTGGATGAGTAAAGAATCTTTGGTCATATGGATATATTCACATTATCCCTAAGAACATATGTGCCAAGTTTTAGGTCATATAACTAAGCACAGTAGAAGGTATGAAGACTCAAAGTTGGCTTCTCAAACAAATTTGGCTAAGTTTCCATACTTAGCCAATTTGCAAAGAAGCTCAAATAGAGCAGATTGGGTAGTTTTATATTGCTATATCTTGTACATGTGGTAGTCTCAAGATAAAATGGTCATATGGGTTTGTTCATATTATTCCCTATTTTAAATTTGCTAAGTTTTAGGCCATGCATTTAAGCATGATAAAAGTTATGCATGTTCAGAGTTGGCTCCTTAGATAAAATTTGCTAAGTTCCATACTTAGCCATTTTTGACCATGATAGGAATGCAAATGTCACATAGGAGAAAATGAACTAGTCAAATTATGCAATTTTTATATTTTTTTATAAACCTTCACATGACTAGTAGATCACATGTAATTTTAGTTCTAAATACTAGGATCATCCTTTGAAAATTTCATGCCCACACGAGCTTTTTAGCTCAAGTTATAAAATTCTAAAGTTGGACCTGCATAGTAAGACATTCATGCTAACATAAAGTTTAATCTTGAGAAAAAAAAATCCTCATGAGCTTAAATTTTATGGTCACATGAACATCAATGATGATCATATGATAGTCATTTGATGGGATCATAGATGTTAATTTTAATCTCATAAAATAACAATTGGTTTTCAAACATTGGGTCCCAGTAGATCTAATGGTCCTCACTCAATCATACATCTTGATCAATGGTGTGATATGAGTCAAGAATTCAAGGGGATTGAGAGTTTGACATGTGGCATAAGTGTGTGAGGCTAGTAGATTGATAACAAATCCTAAAATAAAATATAGGGTTGTCACGTGCCATAAGTTAAAATAAATTTGATAAGTCAAAGGTAAGATTAATGTTTGTCACTTGATTGTATAGATCAATATCAATGAAGTGAGTAAAGGTCAAAATTTTAATGATCTAATTCATGATCGATAGCCAATTAGAACAAAGGAGAGCCTAGGACTTTTGATGAAAGTTGAGAAGTCATTTTCAACAAAATAAAATGGGTCTTATAGGGTCATCTTTATCCATTGAAGCTCAATCTAATGCCATTAAAGGGACACACTGATGTAGTAAGATATAAGGAACATAAGGGACCACTATTATATCTAAATATTTAACTCTAGTTCATTGATTTATAGTGTGTAAGGTTCATTCTTATGACTGTGTTGACCATATTTAAAAAAAGGATCCATGTATACATGAGCTCTTGGTTACTATAAAGACTGATGAGTCTTTTTAAACCTAATGAGAGTCTAGAAGGGGTTATATGGTCTATAGATCTATTTTAATATAAAGACTATAGGAAAACCAATAATCTTATATTGGTTTTCTATCTATAGGGGACTTATGATCATGATCAGATATGTGGTTAATTTAAATGGGTCTCATCTATTGATGTGGCTCCATTATCAACAAAGCAAGTACTTCTTCACTTGAGGCATGG
>JARHVA010002393.1:2402500-2425000 GCA_037957365.1 Torreya grandis | reverse complement strand
TAAACAACACGAAAACAATATATGAATAATAAAGATCCATGGTGTTGTCAAGGTGAATGTGGCAAACAAAAAATAAAGAACAACATAAAACAACAACACAAAAGACTAAGAATAAACAAGAAGAAATAGCAAAGGAATACAGATGAATAAAAGATTAAAAAAATAAAAGGAGAGATAAGGAAGTAATCAAAACAACATCAAAAAAACACACACAAACAAGAGTTAGTCATAATATTAGTGCAAGTAGAAAACATGTGTTCATATACGTGTAGTAGAGGCATTACTCTCTATAATAATGTAATAAAAAAAAAGACACAAAGTTACCCCTGAGTGATAAGGAAAAAACATAGAAGAAAATGGGGTAAAAATAAGAAAAGGAAGGGGGTGGTCAAGCTGACTCAAAATGTATAAGATAAGTGGACATTGCCTGCATAGTTTTATAGATGCTAGATCTAACATAAACTTTAGGCCAAATGAAATTATCCTAGGAAATGGGATAGAATAAAAGTGATGATAAGAAAACCTAATTAATGTTGTAGAAGAAATGGTGAAATGATCTTGAAAAATGGCAAGAGTGTTCAAATGATTGCTTGA
Organism: Torreya grandis; assembly: GCA_037957365.1. Classification (NCBI taxonomy): domain Eukaryota; kingdom Viridiplantae; phylum Streptophyta; class Pinopsida; order Cupressales; family Taxaceae; genus Torreya; species Torreya grandis. The sequence goes on along the minus strand of JARHVA010002393.1, from coordinate 2,424,406 downwards.
AAAATGGCAAGAGCGTGGGACATATAGAATAAATAAAAATTCAAGACAACGTTTTTATTTGTTTTATCAATCATTATAATGTTTTTGGGTTTTGGGGATAAACAACAAAAATGAAATATTCACAAAATGTCCAAGGAACTACCTAGCTGAGGAGATGTATGTCCATAGGTAAGAGTTTGAGTAATAGATAAACCAGTTATAACAATCATGGATATAAATAATGGATCAAGGAACTAACTAATTAGAAAGATACTCATCTAAGATTAGAATCTCCAATAATAGCTAAATCTTGTTGCAATGGCACATGCTTTTAAATTAGTGAGAGTGAGATCCTATTAAGGCAACCATGTTTACCAAATAGTAGACAAATAACAATAGAACAATATGTAGCATGAGATAAATTTTGAAGAACCATCCCATAGGTAAAGATCCTAAGCTTAAGATGTATCTATGTTCACTTATCTATAGAATAAGATGCAAAATACTGACCATGTTGAATTGCTTTGTAGAACTAGCATTGAATGTGTTTAAAATGCCTATGAGTCACAATCAGGATCATAACTAGTCAAGGGATAAAAGATGTCTAGGTTACAATGGACCATGGTATGAAAAATAATGTGGTTCTAAATAGAAAAAATTATAATGAATATGGTCCAAAATAGGATGGTCTAGAATGAATGATGGTCCAAAAGGGGATGGATCAAGGTGAATATGATCTAAAAGAGGATGGTCCAGAATGAATATGGTCCAAAAGGGGATGACTCAGGGTGGGATAAAATGTGTCCAGATTACCAATAGTATAAAAAATTTCACTATCTAGAGATGTAAAAATAATATGGATCTAAAAATAATAGTCGAGGGTAGGTCAAAAGGAATATAGTCCATATTGGGATGGTCTAGGATATAATTATGGGATAAAATAATTTTAGTAGAAGTTGCCCCCACTTAAGGGGTCTTGTAGACAATAGTTTAAATGGTTTTCAATCATATAACCTCTTAAGATATAAAATGTTTAAGGTCTCTGGAAGTTATTTTCCACTTGGAGTAGCCAACCAATATGTCCATGATCCATAGTCTACTTTGATAACATAAGGTCCAAGCTAACTAAGTTAGAACTTACCATTTTTCTTATATTTAGAATGTGTGTTATTCTATTTATCTTGTTAGAAGTAGCTACTGAGATGGAAGTGGTGATTAGTATGTAAATAATGTACATTCAATTCCAAAACCATTATTCCATGAAGCATACATTCACATAAAATATCAAATGCATAAACAAACCATCACACAAGCACGTTAACAAGATAACACAAGAGATTATGTGGAAAACCCTCTTATGTAATAAAACCCACTAAACCATGCACATGGACTATTATCTTATAATGAAAATATTTAATTTGGACTAGAACCAACTAATCAAGGAGAACCCACCCCTTATTTAGTCTAGCACCCACTAGACCTTTAGCTAGCACCAACTAGAAAGGAGGTTATAACCCCATAGATGATCAAGAACCAACTCAATCACCTCCAAAATGATCTCCAAATCTGATCTAATGTATGAAAAAACTTATGATGGACTTATTTTTCTCTAACTCTTACAAACTTGCCTTTCTACCTCATACAAGCCACTTAGGCTCCATCGCTCAATATGCCTCCTCTAGGCTCATTAAGTTTAATGACCTATGTGTTCACATGAATCAACTTGATCAGATATTCATGAATTATCTTATTCACCCTTTTATGGTCCTCAATGATCTACTCCTTATTTTTTAAATTTTCTCTTCTTCATTTAATTCCCCACTCACTTAACCACTAGTCCAAAATAGGCCTATTAGGCCTTGCCTTTATATCACACTCTTCATCTAACCTATCTTGGTCAAAAAATATGATTATCACACTTGTTTTACACTTTTAATATGTCCACACACATGTTAAATGGGTAGGACAATCCACTCCATAGGTTTCTCATACCTCTTTAACCCTAAACCTTAATTAGACCTTAATGAGACTAAAGCAATTAGGTCTATCCATGCACACGTTACAACTTAGAATCCTTGCACCACATTTAGACTTCAAAAATAGATGAAAAACATAAAACATACCTAAAATATACAATTTATCACTCCCACATTTATCTATACCACCTATAACTCCAACTTACTATTTGAACCAAGCCTTTTTAGCCTACTCGCCATTAGGCCTAAAAACACTAAAAAGTATATCTTCTATAACCGAGGCATACGGTTGATTTTATAAGAAAAACACATAGAAAATAAAATAAATATATCATTAAAGACCCCAATAACCATACCATTTTCATTTGACATCACCACTCAAGCTCTAATCTTCCAAAACCACCTTTGTAATAGGACTACTCAAAAACTACCTGTAGCACAAAAACATAATCATGAACAAGTTCATGTTTATAATTTTAAATGATACTTAAAATAATCATAAATCACATAAATATTTTATCTATGGTATCTATATAAATATAAAATATATATATATATATTTTTTTTTTCTAGCATCATTCATTGGTCTTACAAACCAATTCCTCAAACCTCTTTCTCACAATCTCAACACAACTAGACAAGCCTTTTTGTATTCTTTGGTTTAATCACTTAACCTATCTATTAATCTCAAAAAAATATTATGCATTTCATTTAGTTCTTAAACAACATAAAAATTTACATTTCATGCATTACCATTTATCATAATACCTCAAACACTTCACTTCCCTATCACACCTAGAGTAGTTCTGACTCAAAACATGGTCATGTTGAACATGACTTATCACACTTGAGGAAACACTTACAAGATATTATAATGAATTTAAAAGTTCATAAAACCTTATTATATAATCCTCCAACACAAAATTCATATGCTTCAATGAAAAATTTGCTCCTACAGATCATTCTCATTGTATTGGGTTCCACTATCTTGTCTTACATAGATAAGTCACACTGTGAGCACCTTATAGCCTATGTATGAGCATAAAAAACAATTACCAACAAATTTAATATAATTAATAGGTATTAAACATATACACCAAACCATTTTATCCATCCTTAGTCACCTAGAATTCTTCCCTAATCATTTTTTCACTCTGCCTAGTTTCTTTCATTATTTTCACTCTTCATAGATTAGCAATAGGATAACTTGATTAATCAAAATCACTGACATAGTTATTTTAACTCACCAAAATAAATCCATGGGTCTAAATAAAAATTATTTTAGTTCAACCTCCAATTATTCTTATGTGTTGAATAGGTCAACCCTACCAATAGCAGTAAAATCATTAGAAACATGCATATTTCAATACCTTCTTCTTATTGACCTGACACACCACTACCACCTAGAGGATCCTGGAGGAATCCTATAAAACATACAATCATCAATCTTGATCAATCAATCCATTTAAAAAAAATCCCATTCACCTCTTTATAATTGCTTTACTATGAGGGTTTTCAATTAAAACCTCCTTACCTTATTATCATTCATTCATAAATATGAGGGATTGGTTTCTTTAAAAAATGATTCTATAAGCTTATTATGACCCTTCCCTAACTACTCCAAAAGGATTAGGTCACCATGAAAAATCTACATGTTCCAATGAGCATCATAAAATTCTTCTCAAGTTCACATCTTTTCATTTTAGCACACTTGGAATCCTTATGACACTTTTTCACACTTTTTTATTCAATATAGGACCTAAAACTTGGCACACAAACTTGAAACACACTCTTAAACATTGAAAAAATTTCACAATAGCTCACATAAGTAGGAAACTGACTGTGACCCCCATAAGGTCTCACTCTCTCTCTTTACATACTAGGCCTAAAACTATAGACCATACCTTGACCAAGAAACCACTTTTAAACCTCTTCAAATGCTCTCACCACCTCAAAAACATGTCATACACCTTCATTCCATACTCAAAAACTTCCAAACTTCTTCTTCCTAGCCTCAACCTACTCAACACATTAGGCTACCAAGCCTTTGCCACCATACAAGGTCTATGAGAATACCACCAAACCAGTGTTCACATACTTTGTCTTCTCTCCTTGACCTAAAACAACATCAAAATGCTAGAAACAACATGAAAAACCTCAAACAATTCTCACCTTAGCTCATATGCATCCAAACCTGATTAGCATGCCTCATTAGGCTACCTAGGGTCTTAGAAAAAGGTCTAGATGAAGACCTTTAATGAATTACACACCCTTTAGGCTCACTCTAGAAGTCAATAAACTAAATCAACTTTTCTCACATACACCAACACTACCTTGCACAACTTAAATATCAAACTTATCCATACATAAACATCACTTACTTTTCTTATCCTTATTTAACATTAATGACATTGAACATGTCATGACATCAATAACATCACCACTTTGTCATTACCTTTGACATCAATGACAACACTTTTACCAATAAAATGCCCCTTTGTTATTGATTAAAACCTCTTCTTCTCCTTCTACCCCTTTTAAATTAATGACAAAGTGGATATATATTCCTCTCAAGTTAATTTACATAGTCCTTTGATCCTAGGATTTGACCACTTACAAATCTCCCTCTTTGTCCATGCATGAAGATTTAATACATTGTCAAAACACATGACTTGGTTTGATCAAGTCATCATACAAAATTCTTGAGTTCAAATCTATAGCATACTTCTCCATATCACCATTATGACTAGAACATCTCACATATTCTCCCCCTTACATCATGCATAGATATTCAAGCCTCTTAAACTATTTTATTTAGCTCCCCCTAACTCCATGCTTTATCTGGAAACTATAAATTTATAGATACAACACTCATTTGCTTGCCTTCAAATAGGACATCTCAACAATTGGGTATTAATATAACTTTATAGGCATTATTCCATACCACCTAATCATTGGTCCTTAGGCTCAACTCTACTGAATCAGACAATTTTTTAGTCATGGAGTAGCAATGCTCCCTCTAAGATCATGCTCTTCTTTCAAGTTTTATCAATACATAATTAGCATATATTGGGCCTATCACTATTTAAAATTTTGTGTTTTATCATGGCTTAGACCATATATTTGAATATCATTCATACTTTGTCTTTGAATAAACTTCACTTTAGCTCTTTTCAACACTAATAGCCATGTAGAATGCACCATTAGGTTTCATACAACTAATAGGTCTCACAGAGACCTAATCAACATGAATCCACTCCTTCTTGCTTACCTCTATTCTCTTAAATCAAATAGACCAACTTAATTAGGATTGAATAAATTCAAAACATGATAAATAAACTCCTCATACATCAACTTTATACTCTTCAAGCAACATAATTCATTAAGGCTCAAACCACTACAAGATACCCTCACAATCAACAATTAGACAAATTGGGTCTATGAGACCTTATATAATATAGTAGAGATTTGACATAACTTTGAATCCTTTAGATAATCAAACAAGGACTAAATAACATGTTTTATCATCTATGACCTAAAGGTTATCTCCATGATCATATAGTACACTAAACCTTTAATATATTCTTTAAATAGAATCAACTTTGTATGTACACATGGAACCCTAATATGAAAACTCAAATCTATAGAATTTTTAGATATATGAACCTTCTTATAGCATCTATAATATGACATCACATATCTCTTATTACCTTATGAGGTCATCATGACATCCAAGAGACATTATAATTAATGACACTACTTCTCAAGAACACCATAACAGACTTCTTTAAGCTTACAAGCCATCTTGTCAAACTACAAACCAAGGATCATATTCAGAATAGTAATGATCAATTTCATGGAAAAAATAAAAATTAATCTAACCTTTTAAGACATATTCATATTTTGTAACATCAATACAATCAATTCTCTCTTCAAATGCATTGATCTTATAGACCAATATTCAGCTCACAAACCCTTGTCTTGAAATTATCATCTTAGACACTACCTTGCACTCAAACATGCATCAAAAGCATGATGAAAAATAGAGGAAACATTGCATAACATCCACTTGATGATCATATAGATTCATAGTTCATAACATATCTATTATAATCATGAACATTATTATTAAGGTCTATAGACACCAAACCCTCATATCATTGTCTTTCAAGAATTAGGCATGTTCTTCATATCAAAGACCAAACTAACATTGCACAAAGCATATTCAAGAGATAAATTACCTTGATATACTATCACATAATTTTTCAATCACCTTGAGATTCTAAGGTCACCATTAAACTCATTAAGTTATATTAGTCTGTCAAATAGAAGAGTTAAGATATAGTCAACTTTCATGAAGCTTTTCTTGTAAAAATACATACTTATATATCTCTATTAATGAACCATACCTTGTCATATACTTTTTATCCATTTTATATGAGACTTATCCATGCAAAGGTATCCAAAAACTATTCACTCTTACTTAGAAAACTCCAATAGCTCTCATACCCTCATTAGGTCTCATGGAGACCTAATACAAATAGAACTATCTTTAAACATGTCTTCAAGGCCCTTTTGTCTATCAACTTAGGTTTGATCTTGGATTTATATTAAACATGATCCTTATTATTCAACCTTTATAATACCATCATGATATGGAGACCTCAACCATGATCTTCACAAACTCATCCATTACTACAAACAAGATGAATATTGTCCTTATCACTCTTCAAGCTACTTATGATTACCTGTAGGCTATTTAGCCTCTTCAAAATTTCTAGATATAATAACAATTATTGGAAGTATCTAATGAGATTAGGTGTGAATAATTATATCAATAATGCACATTCAATTATAAAACCATTATTCCATGAATCATACATTCATATAAGAGATCAAATGCATAAGCGAACCATCACACAAGCATGTTTACAAGATAACACAAGAGATTATGTGGGAAACCCTCTTGGGAAATTAAAAAAATTTAACCATGCACATGGAATACTTTCCTATAATATAAATATTTAATTTTTACCAACATCAACTAATCAAGGAACACCCACCCCTTAATTTAGTTTAGCACCCACTAGACCTTTAGCTAGAACTAACTAGAAAAGAGGCTACAACCCCATAGATGATCAATAACTAAATTAATCACCTAAAAACTTATATCCCCAATTATATAATGTTTTAAACAACTTATTATGGATTTATATTTCTCTAAATCCTACAAACTTACCTTTTTACCTCATATAAGACACTTAGGCTCCTTCGCTCAATATGCCTCCTCTAGGATCATTAGGTCTAATGACCTGTGTGTTCACCTAAATAAACTTGATAAAATATGAATGAATAATATTATTCACCATATTATGGTCCTTAAATACCTGATCCTTCTTTTTTAATGGTTCTCTTCTTCGATTAAGGCCACTCACTTAACCACTAGTCCAAAATAGGCCTATTAGGCCTTGCTTTTATATCACCCTCTTCATCTAACCTATCTTTGTTGTAAAATATGCTTATAATACTTGTTTTAAACTTTTAATAGGTCCACATAAACATTAAATGGGTGAGACAATCCACTCTATAGGTCAGTCATACCTCTTTATTCCCAAACCTCAATTAGGCCTTAATGAGAGCTAAAACAATTAGCTTTATCCATACACACATTACAACTTGGACTCCTTGGACCACCATAAACCTTCACCAATGGATGAAAAACATAAAAAATACCTCAAATATACCATTTATAACTACCACATATGTCCATACAACTTGGAAATCCAACTCACTACTTGAACCAAGCCTTTTTAGCCTACTCACCATTAGGCCTAAAAACATACAAAAGTTTATCTTCTAAAACTGAGGAATACAATTTATTTTATTAAATAAAAACAAAAAAATCACATAAATAGATAATAAAATACCACAATAACCTTACCATTTCCATTTTAAATCACCACTCAAACTCTAATATTTAAAAACCACCTCTACAACATGACCACTCAAAAACTGCTTGTAACACAAAAACATAGTCATGAACAAGTTCATGTTTAACATTTTAAATGACACTTAAACTACTCATAAATCAAATTAATAGTTTCTATATGGTATTTATATCAATTTAAAATATTTATTTCTCTTTTTCTAGCATCATTCATTGGTCTTACAGACCAATTCCTTAAACTTCTTTCTCACAGTCTCAACATAGCTAGACGATCCTTTTTGTCTTTCTTGGTTTAATAACTTAACCTATCTATTAAGATCCAAAAATATTACATATTTAATTTATGTATTAAAAAAATTAATATTTCCATTTCATGCATCATAATTTATCATAAGACCTCAAATAATTCACTTCATTATCACACCTAGAGCAGTCAATCTGACTCAAAACATAGTCATGTTGAACATGACTTCTCATACTTGAGGAAACACTTATAATATATTATAATTCATGTAAAATGTAATAAAAATTATTATATAATCCTCCAACAAAAAATTAATATGCTTCAATGGTAACTTTTCTCCTACATATCATTCTCATTATCTTGGGTTCCACTGTCTTATCTTACACAAACAAGTCACTTTTTGAGCACCTTATAGCCTGTGTATGATAACCAAAAACATTCAAAAACCAAGGTAATATAATTCATAGGTATTAAAAAAATACCCCAATTTTATCCATCCCTAGTCACTTAAAACTCTTCCCTAATCACTTTTTCACTTTGCTTGGTTTCTTTCACTATTTTCACTCTTTAAAAATTAGTGATAAGATAAATTGATTGATAAAAATGATTAAAACAATTATTTTAAAAAACAAAAATAACTCAATGGGTATAAATAAAAATTCTTGTACTTCAACCTCTAATGATTCTTATGGGTTGACCAGATCAACCAAACTAATAGTAGAAAAATCATTAGAAACAAGCATATTTTTATACCTTCTACTTACTACCATGACACACCACTACCACATGGAGGTGCTTAGATGAGTCCTCTATAACATAAAATCATCAATATTGATCAATAAATCCATTTTTGGCCAAAACCATTCACATCTTTCCAATTTCTGCATTGTGAATGTTTGCAAGCATAAAAACCTCCTTACCTTCTTAATGTTCATTCATAAATTTGAGGGATTGGTTTCTCTAAGAAATGATTATAAAATATTTTTAGGACCCTTACATAAATACTCAAAAATTATCAAGTCACCATGAAAACTCTACATGTGCCAATGACCATCAGAAAATTATTCTCAAGTTCACATCTTTTCATTTTATCACACCTAGAAGCCTTAAGACAATTTTTCACACTTTGTCCTTCAAACTAAGACCTAAAAATTATCACATAAACTTGAAACACCCTATGGCACATTGAAAAACTTTCATAATAACTCAAATAAGTAGGAAAATGACTTTGACCCCCTATAAGGTCTCATTCTCTCTCTTTGCATACTAGGCCTAGAACTATATACCATACCTTGACCAAGAAACCACCTTGAAACCTCTTCAAATTATGTCACCACCTCAAAAACATGTCATACACCTTCATTCCATACCCCAAAACTACCAACCTTCTTCTTCCTAGCCTCAACCTTCTCAACACATTAGGCTACCAAACCTATACCACTACACAAGGTCTATGAGAAGACCACCAGACCATTATTCACATAATTTATCTTCTCTCCTTAACTTGAAACAACATGTTATAAATAACATGAAAAACATAAAAAAAAATTATCAATTTAGATCATATACATCTAAACTTAATTAACATGCCTCATTAGGCTACCTAGGGTCTTATAACAAGGTCTAAATGAAGACCTTTAATAAAGTATACACCCTTTAGGCTCACTCTAAGAGTCAAGAAACTGACTCAACTTCTTTCTCACATACACCAACACTGCCTTGCACAAATTCAAGCTCAAACCCATCCATACATCAACATCACTTTCCTTATTTAGCCTTCTTTGACATTAATGACATTGAACATATCATGACATCAATAATATCACCACTTTATCATTACCTTTGACATCAATGACAACATCTCTTTCAAGACCAAATCACCAATATCAAACTCCTATGGGAGAATTCACTTGTTGTAGCTTCTCCACAGTCTATTTTGGAAGGCTTGCAAGTTTTCTATGGCATCCAAATGTTTTCCATCAAAAATTTCTAGCTCTTTAAACCTTGAGACTCTCTATTCTTTGTCATCTTCAATATTTTATAAAGATACTCACAATGAAGGAATCTCGATCTCAATTGAGATAATATATTTTTTGCCATAAACAAGGGAGTATGTAGTGGTTCCTATGGGGGTTCGATGACTGGTTTGATAAGCCCAAAGGGAAAGAAAAATTTTCAAGTGCTAATTATGGCCAACATCATTGAAAATCTTCTTTAAGATGGATAAAATGGTTTTGTTTGACACCTAATCTATTATATTACCTTGTGGGTTATATTACATGGATTTATTTTACTTGATTTTAAGTTTTACACAAAGGTATTTAACATCTTTGTTTACAAATGATCCACCATTATCAGATATAATGCATGCTAGAATTCCATATCAACAGATGATATGATAATGAATAAATTTAGCTATCTACTTCTTGGTGATGTAAGTGAGATGAATGGACTAAATCCACTTATTAAACTAATTGGGAGCATTTAAAATATGTTTGTCCATCTGAAGATGTTTGGTTTATTTTCTTGATGAGATCGAGGCTCCATGTAGAAAATAGCCATGGTGTAGTGATCAGCTATAGCAGCAAAGAAGGTGCATGTATCAAATTTACATGTTGTTGAAAAGGAACACACATTCTCACATAATTTCAAGCATATATCTCCATTTTTGGCCAATAATAACCTATTTTAAATAGTTTTTTATCTAAGACTACATTGTTGGTGTAGGCCCCACACATTCTTTCCTGAACCTCCTTAAGCACTAGTTTGGATTCTCCCAAAGATAAATAATGAAGTATAATTCCATTATATCCTTTTCAATAAATCATGTTTTAAAGGAGGTAATAATGGTATATGTAGTGATGTAATAGTTTCTATCAATTATTGGATAAGTTAGGTGGAAAAATGTGATCATGGAAATAATTATAAAAATATTAGAACCAAGGTAGTACAGGTGTGTGATTAGGACCATCATTGGCACATACCCTTTCTGAATCTACCAAGACATGAGTAAGCTAAAGAGTGTTTTCAATGATAAAATGATACTCTTTATTACTACTTTCAATTTGTATCATGGACCCAATCATTTCCATTCCATTTGCATATATGTTATTGGCCTGTGGTTCTTGTTCAAACTACAAATATTTAAAATAAACCTTAAGATTATCCATATTTTTTTTACAGGGAACAATCTTATCATCTCTAGTTTGATATTGATTAGTGGTCTGATCGATAATCAATTAGGAATCACCACAGACCATTAAATTTTGGATATCTCATTGCACTACAAGATGAAGGCTTGCAATAAGTGCTTCATACTCAACCATATTGTTGGTATAATGAAACTTGATGTGAAATGATTTGGGAATAAAATCCCCTTGTAGTGTAATCTAAAAAATTCCATCTCCAAAACCATGAGAAGTGAAAGAACCATCAAAATATAGTTTCCATTATTTTGGTTCATGCTACACTTCTTCTACTATCATGATAGAATCATCTGAAAAGTCAAATCTAAGTGGTAGAGTGTTATTAATAGGGGCCTCTACAAGTTGATTAGTAATAACCTACCCATTAATATATTTATAATTTTTATACTCAAAATGAAACTTTCTTAATATCATGACCCATTTTCCATACATTCTATGAGAGTTGTTTTGGATATTAAAAATTTGAGAGGATCCACTTTGGTGATAACAATGGTTTTACTGTTCAACATATAATGTCATAAATTTTAGGAAGTAAACACCATGGATAAACATGCCTTCTCAATATGTGTATAATTATGTTCATAACCCACCATTGTGTGGACTAAATAATAGACTACATGCTCTTTACCTTGCTCATCATGTTGGGCTAAAAGTGCCCCTAGTGCATGCTCAGTCACTAAAATGTAAAAAAGCAATGGTTTTTCAAGTGTTGGTAGTCTCAAAATGGGTAGATTAGCCAAAGAGGTCTTGATATTCACAAATTTTAATTGACAATCTTTGTCTCATTGAAATGTGACCCCTTTCTTCAAGATATGTGTAAATGGGTGGCACTTATCTACCAACCTATGAATAGATTGAATCTTTCCTTGAAGGCTTCAAAGTTATTTAAGATTTGAAGGTGGAGGCATTTCAACAATGGTATTAAAATTAAAATGGTTAACATTAATCCATCTTTTTGATAAAATAAACCCTAGCAATTTTCTTGAAGTGATACCAAAGACACACTTCTTAGGATTTAGGCAGAATTTATATTCATGAAGTCTCTCAAAGATTATTCATAGAACGTAAATATGTTTGAAACATGTTATTTATTTATCTAGGATGTTTTCAACATATTCCTCAATAATATTATGCATCATGAAATGTAATATGATAGTCATGGCACATTGATAAGGGGATCCAGTGTTCTTCAAGCCAAATGACATGAATCAATAATTGAATGTTCCCCATAGAGTGGTGAATGTAGTATTGTGTTGATATTCTTGGGCTATCTTAATCTGATTGTATCCAAAAAATTAATATATGAGGGATAACATCTCATACCTAGTAGTATAATTGATAATCACGTCAATGTTAGGCAGAGTAAAATCATCTTTAGGGCATGCTTTTTTGATATCTCTAAAATCAATACAAAGACATATACCCTATGGATTTTTATTGACTATAACTATGTTTAATATCCATTTAGAATATATTAGTGGTATGATGAATCTTTCTCCTAATAAATTATATAATTTGACTTTTAATAAAAGAGCAATTCATGAATGCATCTTCCTCAATTTTTTTAAACTAGTTTGGCATCTGGATGAACAACAAGATGATGCACAACCAAGTAAAGGTCTAAGCCTAGCATGTCTAAATATGCCCATGAAATTTTTTTAATAAAATAATTTAAAATGGATATAATGTGTTCTCATTCTACTTCAGTAAGGGAATCTCCAAGGTAAACAATCTTGGGATCATCGTATATTCTAAGATTCACTTCAACAGTGTTTTCTACGAGTGTAGAACCATACTCTAGAATTGTAGGCAATGTGTGATTATGATCTTATTTTTTTTCTATAATTTCTTTTTTTTCCTCCCAAATCTCTAGATAATGTAACAAATCTAAATATACCAACTTAGGTAATGGCCAACTAGAAAAAATATTAGGAAAGTTAAGAGAAAGATGCTTAAAGACTTGTTTAGATGTGATGCTAGTACTAACTATGGAGCTAGGACTTGATGGACCTTGTACATACTTTGGGGATGAGTAAACTTTCCCATCAAAGAGTGACTAAAATAGGTTTTCACTCAAGGACTTATCTTTTTATTTACTTATTCCTTGATTGATGAGCCCCTCAAAGAGTTTTTCACTTGAAGATCTCAATGTTTTATCTTTTGCATGACCAAGAAAGTTTGTCTACTCTAAAAAGTAGGTAGAAGGATCCAATGAAACATCAAAGCCTTATTTGTGATCTCCATTGGGAAATCCATCTCTAAGCCTTAAATACTCTGTAATTGATTCTTCATTCTATAATTCATCAAGTCATATGACTAAATTTTTTTGGTCCCAATCAATGAGTTAAAGATGGCAAAGGCATAGGGAACAATGAGGTGTTAAGGTCATAATGGCATTTGAATTAAAAAAACTAAGTCATTAAGATCATCAAAAAGGATATAATTGGATGATACATCACTTATAGGAGTCTCATCACTATTTGATTCAAAAGAATCACTATCAAAAGTCATGAGGTCACCCCTATGAGGTATAAATATAAGACCATGATTCAAATTAGGTATTATAGATTATAAAGGTTCCAAGATTCCTTGCATTTATGGGCCAAGTCCTTTTCTTATATAATCAAAATTTTCCATGATTTGATTAGGGATAGGATATTTTAGATTCTAAAAACAATCAACAATGTCATCAAAATATAACCAGTCTCCTTTAGTGAAAGCCTCTCAGTATTGTTTTGGTAAAGTAGTAGGTAAAAATACCATTGGTGGTTTATGTTGTTCTTTCTCCCATTTCCAAACCAAGTTGGGTCTATTATGGATTTTTTAAGGTTTGGTTTTACCAAATGTTTTGGGAGACTTCAACAACATAGTAACATGGAAGGCATCTTTAAGATGGTACATGGAGATGCCCATGTCTTCTATAACAACCTATTTTGTAAGAGTTATGGGAAATGGATCAACTAATGTGGAATTAAGGTCACTAGGGTTGAGATAATTATATTTTATTGGATGAAAATCTATCTCCTTATTATTCTTTACAACAAATTCTAAACCAAGATAATAGTTACAACTATAGAACTCAGCCTCTAAATGTTTACAATACTGATAAAGTTGTAGATCAGTTAGAATAATAACCTCGATCTTATTATGGGGAAACTTAAATCACTAGTGCAAGGTATATGGAATGGTCTATACTTAATGGATTTAAGGATGACCAATAATTATGTTATAAGGCAACTTAATGTCTATAATATGTAATAATGTGTGGTGAAAACATACCCAACAATGATTGGAAAACAAATGGTACTAGAAGATTCCCTCTTGAAAGTGTTGTAAACCTTTATGGTGATCATCTCTGGATGAATGTCCCTCAAAGTGTATCCCAATCTCTGTACCAACTTAAGAGATTCTATGTTTAGTCCCAAACCATTATCTATAAGAACCTTCTTGATTTTATGGTTTTCAATGATGACCTCAATATACAATGGGTTGTTATGGCTATGACCAAGTGTGGACATGTCTTTTTGGTCAAATTTAACCTGATGAAATGAATACAGATGTCTCTCAAGTTTTTAAACTATTTAATATTAATATGATTAGGAAGAGTGGATTGTTTTAAAAGGTCATTTAAACTAGTTCTATGGACTTTAGATGTGCATAAGAGATATAAAATAGAAATATGTGTAGGGGTTTTAATCAGTTAGTCTAATAGACTATAAGGATTTTCAATTATGGGATGAGATAGTTTAGCCTTGGCTGACATAGTTTTTATCTTTGGATCTATAGGCACAATGTTCATGTTGGGTTTAGTGTTGAAAGAAGAGGGCAAAAGGACTTGAAGAGTAAATCATGAGCATCTAGTTGTGATTGCACAACCTAGAGGTGGAAAGGATCCATTATAATTATAAGAAGAAGTAAAAGGGCCTTAGAGGGTGACTCATAGGTGTCTAGTTGAATTTGATCAATTTTGAGTCGATGAGGAGCCATTATAATTAGAGGAAGGATGGGGTCTAAAAATAGTAACCCATGTAAACAAAGGTGAAATGAAATTATATGTACTCGATGTGGCATTAATAGAAGGAGAGGATGTTGACTCTATAATAATGGTTCTCATACTTCGAGGAGTATAAGATGGTTCATGGGATTTAATAGTAATAGTGATAATGTGGTTGGTAAAAATGCATCCCACAGTGTTATTATAGTTGTAAGGCATGTAGTTGTAACCTAGGTTGTTAGCATGGGTATAATGATCCTGATTATGATCATGTTGATTACAAATTTGACCTTCAGTCTAATTTTACCATTGATTCTATCCTTGGTTTTGATTATTCCTAGCTGGTTGTTGATTATGTCTAAGAAATGGATATTTGTAGATCTACATATCCTGATTAATATCTTATGAGGTAATTTTTATCTTAACTTCACCACTCTCAATAAAATATTCAATAAGGTGTCTCAATTGGAAGCAATTATAAGCACCATGACCAAAAACATGATGAAAGTAACAAAATTCATTTTCCTAGTATGAATGTGGCTTGAGTTGATATGTAAGAAATGGACTTGGTATAGGTCATACAATCAAATTAACTATTATGATATTTTGGAACACTGACTCAATAGGATCTCTTAAATTGTTAAAGATTATAAATTGATTGTGGAATGTCCTTTATGGAGGAAATATTTTCACATTGGCTGATGGATTAGGTGGAGCTAATTGTATATTTAAAACTAGTAGAGCCTACACCATTTGTACATGTCTTGATTTAGTTACTCCATTCCCTACCCTGTTTTTATTCTTATTGAAACCCTTAGGTTTCTCTTGTGAAACCATTTAAACTAATGATTTGGTCTAATTGAAATTTTGAACCTATGCATAAATATTGATAAGGCATTTGGTGATAAGTGTCATCTTAATCTGCACCCCTTTGTCTATAATTTATTTAAATGTGTTTGTGCAATCAAGCCATAGATTATCTACCACCTAAAGGTGTAATTTATATGAAAATATGTCCACCAAATATTTGTCTATAAAATTATGTTTAAAGAAACCATCTAATGCTCTCCATCACTATAGATATGCTACAAATCTTTCTCCATCATGTTATTTGGCTTTACATAAGTCAACAATGGTCAATTCATGTTCAATGTTGTATGATAAATGGTTAACAAACTTTTCAAATAGATTATTCCAATCCAAAATTGATCCCTTAGGTAACTTAAGTAACCAATATAAATCTTTTCCCACTAAAATTCATGGAAATAATCAAATCAAATAAATTCTATTGTATGCTACCTCTTGGCATAACACAAAAAATGTCTGAATGTGTTCATGAAGGCCACCCTTTCCTTTATATTTGTCAAATTTAAGTTCTTAAAAATTAGATGGAAAGGGGACTTGGATAATACTAAAATCAAACTGATATGGACATATCTCATCAAATTTATACTTCTTGATTTTGTTTCTTATCTCCAATCATGACACAATCTATTTCATGGAATTCCACTCTTACATGTTTGGTGCATTCATGGGTGGAATATAATTTTGTTTTGGTGG
Source organism: Torreya grandis (assembly GCA_037957365.1). Lineage (NCBI taxonomy): Eukaryota > Viridiplantae > Streptophyta > Pinopsida > Cupressales > Taxaceae > Torreya > Torreya grandis. The sequence continues at coordinate 2,407,500 of JARHVA010002393.1, read as the reverse complement.
TATGTTCCCTTGTTGCATGGATGTTTTAGGGATACACACCTTATGATCTATTACTTTATTTTGCTTCACTCCTTGGGTTGAGTAAGTGAGTTATTAACTCTTGGGTTGATAGACATTCCTTGAAATTTGTTGCCTTGAATTGTATGTGTTATATTGATTTTAGGGATTCCATGGTCTATTCATGAAAGTACGTGTTGGTTGAGATGAACTAGCCACATTATTTTGAATTATCTCCTCAATATGCACTAAATATTTTGGTCCTTTATCTTGTGAAGAAACAATAAGTTCTTGATGATTGAAAAATGTATGTTCCATGTCTAGTAAAGAATGTTGCAAAACCTCTTGAGACTTAGGTTGTTCAATTGAGACATATTGATCCCTTAATTGTGTTCTCAACTAAATTTTTACATTAGTTCAACCACATTCCCTTGTTCTTTGAAATCATCATTATGTATTGAAGTAACAACTAAATATTTAATTAAGTCCATGATAAGTTGGTCTACATATCATTGACTTATTCTTTTAATCTTGGTGATAAGATCTTGATCATTACATTTTGAATGTATAAGCACTTCCATTCCTTTCCTAGAAGAAGCAATGTTTAATTTTTTAATGTGAACAAGGAATTATTCTCATTGTTACTCTCCTTCTCTAACTAAGGTATGTAATTTTTCCATAGGAAATTTTGAGGGTAATCTAACACCATATTCAATCAACCTTACGAGTGCTTCATCTTTGTCTTTTAGGGGTTGATGTTCAAATTAATCTTCCTCATATCCTACCATCATATGAATGTCTTCAAATACCATGTATTTGTCTTGTCTATCATAATAATGCTCCTCCTCATAACTAGAGCTATAAGAGACCCCACTATGAGTGTACCTTTGTGTCATGTTTAAAAACATTGGTTTCTATGTTTGGCAAGATTTGGAAAATGTTTTTGTGAATGTTAAGAAGGTGTGTTTTGATTTTCTCCAAACAAGTGACAAGGTATAAAAGAGACTAGAATAAAAATGATGTGATGTAGTACCACATAATTATAAGAAATTTTAATGAAATTACTCATTCTTTGGTAGGTTTGAAATTGTATAAATTGGAAGAGGGTATGATACCCCAGAATTATAAGTGTAAATTAGTACACTAAATATAGGTTTAGAGATACGTCAATAACATAAAAACTAGTTTAACTTTGACAAGTTGCTACTATAAAATTAGAAGAAAGTCCTTCAGATTAGGAAGGTAACAATTTGAACTAAGAAATTCAAGATGCGAAAACATGCAAGAATTCCTAAATATAAGACTAAAACCAAATAGGTAGCACAAAATTTCCACATGGTAATAGGAGGTAGTAGAAAATTTGTTCTAGAATCTAAGGCATAAGTGACACATTAGATGACCTAAGTTCACAATGATCAAATGATAATGATGAGTCTATAAATGGCCTTCAACCCAAATGGGAAATTAAACCCAACTTAACTCAAACCAAGTGTAAATGGAAAAACTAATTAACACATTGGCCTAAAACTTAGAAAGGTAAAATTATGAATTTGAATTAAAAATTTAAGGACTTGGATATTTTTTCAAAATAGTCTAGACTCAAATGGGCATCATAACAATGCTTCTTATATAATACAAACACAATGTTTAAAATGAGGTTTTGAACAAGGAGAAAGATGATTTGGATTTGACCAGTGTAATGCCTCCTTGTTCAAGAAATGGTGGATAAAAAATGTGTTTTGTTATGACATTTTTTTTTAACGTACAATTTTTAGACTCAAATCAAGACCAAACAAGTAAAGTAAAATATAAATATAACGTCCTAAGCCCTAAACTAACAAGGTTGCATCATATTATTGAATTCCATATATATACATGTTCTTGGGAGGATTTTAAGTGTTAATCTAAAAATAAAAGTGCATGAAGTAGTAGGGTATTTTACACACCACCCTTTCTACCAAGATATTTTATGGCAACATGGACCTTTAGGGTGCTCTCCCTGCATCAACAATATGTCTAAGACAAGTGAGGTTATTCTAAAACTTGAAATTTTTACCATTTAGATGGTCCCAAGCATGTCTAATGCTAGAGATGCCTCATGTAAATTGGATCCACATCAATCATATTATTTTTAAAAGGTCTTATCCTTTTCACAACCAATATATCCATTAATTTCTTAGTGTATTATAATGTCTAAATTGCCCCTATAGTTTAAGATGGATTGCCATTCACAGAGTTTGCTTAACCTCACAAGTAAATGCCCTAGTAGGTCATCCTCAATTTGTATACCCCAGCATGGAGTGGGGTTGAAAAAATGTTGAGAGATGAAATTTTGGGTCAAAGTTTCCTTAAAGAACTCATGAAGAAGCTATGAACTCCCCTCCACAAGCCAAGTTGCATAAAATAAAACTAAGTGAAAAGAATTTAGAGGTTGCTTTTAGATCACCCAAACCATATGTGTTTTGGGGAGAGCCTTGAAAACATTCTTTTCGTGCCTTGTATAAAGGAAAAATTACAAATAAAAGGCATTTTTGGTCACCCAAGTTCCCTAAAGGGGATGGGGGGCAGAGCATACATGTACTCTTCATTTTGCACAAAAAATAAGAAAATAAAAAAAAATATATCATAATACAACACACTTTTAAAAACTTGTAAGTTATGTGAGTGTTAGTTTTAAGTACCAAAGTAAAGTGTTTGATGAAGTTCTTGGCCCCTTGGCCTTAGTTGTAAAAGTTTCAAAAACTCTGCAAAACAACTTAACTTAAAAAAGACATATAGGTTCCTTTTAAACACCAAAGGGAAAGTTCAAGACTTAATTATGTTCAAATTTATCACTTTTCTATGTGGGTGACCTATAAAGGTTAGAGGGTTTCTTTCTTCTTTGAATCATAATCATTAATGAAATAATAAAGTTTTGAAATCTTTCTCTCGGGTTCTCTATTTTTCTTACACAGAGACTAATGTTAGTCAATAGTGATCGATGTCAGTTGCAAGAGGACCAATACTAGTCGATAAAGACTAATATCAATCACCTATGAACCCTTAGGTAAAAAATATGGTTTTCACAAAAAAAACACTTATTATTCCAAGTTAGGATAAAATATCTAGCAAAGATCTAGATAATAAAATATAATGTTCAGAAAGAGATTTAGAAACTCAAAATAACAACCTATAATTTTGAATAAATCTCTAAAATTCAAATTTTTAGATGTTTTATACCTTACAATAAAACCAATGTTGGTTAGCTAAGATTGATTCCAATGACATATAACCAATATTGATCACTGTGTAACTTATGTATCAACAAAAAATTCAAAAACACAACAAAAAATGATAAAAGAAAAATTATTGTGAATGATTTCTAAGTAAGTTTTAGACAATCTAAGAATGTTAATTTGTTATCCTTATTTTAAGGGTATACATGATCCCACTAGATGTGCCAAGATGTAGAGATGGATTATAAAGATATTTATATCAAGCATTAGTCATGAAAACTCAATAAAATGCACAAGAACACAGCTAACTAAGATAATTCACTCAAACAAGGTTTGACAAATGACAATTAAGTTTAAATGAAAGAAAACATACACAATACCTTTCCAAGAGCATCCCATCACCCAAATGTGGCTCAAAATATGATTTTCCCCTTGATTTGGTGCTCAATTCTTTATCAATGATGCAAGTCAAAGCTCCTCCATCATCTCTTGCTCACCAATGAAACTAGGCTCATGATATGAAATAAAATGTAATGCATATCTTAAAGATATCCTATTGAAAATTAAGCATAATAAACACCACACACAAATGGATTGTGGAGAGAATTTTGCATAATAAGTTTACACAAAACGAAGCTTAAAAATTGTGGTCTTGGCCCTCCTATTTATAGATTTTTGAAATTGATCAGAATCAACCATGACTATCCATCTTGATATCAAGATGTGTGGCCATGAATTAATATAATTTTGTATAATTAATATATAAATACCATTATAAACATTTTTAAGGAAAGGGCATTAAAGAGGCATGAGAGGCCTTAAGCTTGATATTTTTTGCATTTATGGCTTATGGATGCCACCCCACAAATGATGTCACTTGCTGATGAATATATTAAGAATCAATTTTCAAGTAAAAAATATTCAATAACTTCCATGGATTTTCCACCTAATCTCTTAATTTGGATTAATTTTCCTAAGTGAGATTAATCAAATTTTATGCAATTCTTTGGAAATTGGTTGCACACTTAATCAAACTATCAAGTTACTAGGTCATAGTTTGATTTTAGAAGGTTAATTTAGTTGTGTACATATCAATATCCCATTTAGGATGTTGTCAACATAAAATAATACATGCATGTGTCATTTGCTTCTGAGTTTGGATAAAAGAGCAATCCAAAGCACCAAAATTCATTTTCATCATTTTGACTCAAAATGATTTGATAAAAGTTAATAATAATATAAAATGCATTTCCCCATTTAGGGATGCATTATCCTAAATCGACACTTGTATATGACAAGATCAAAACATTTAGCATGTTTAATTAATTTTAACTTAAATTGTACATTGTTGAAAATTTTGAGTAAGATTGACAATTCAAAACAATGGTATTAGGAATCGGATGTCTACAGTTCCCACGTGTGGTTGTCTCACTAAAATATTATGACTTGCACATATAATCATTGTTTATTATGTTTTAATATTGAGCCAAGAAATTGTTAGCTCCTTCCCACATGACCAGCCTATTAACTCCAACCCCAAACTTGGCAAGGCAATTATCTTCATAATTACCTTGATATAAAACATGAATTATGGAGGACTAAACAAAGGTGGATATTAAAATTTAGGAATCATTAATAATGGAATTAATGGCATAGGAAGGGGTGATTTTTCCTAATAAAGCATTGAGGATGTTGATTGAGTCTCCTTTAATAACCAACATAGGAATGCAAGAACGTGAAACAAGTTGTATTCCCCAAAGGGAAACCATATATATGTATACATGGTTG